>OU015474.1:3510932-3570932 GCA_907164805.1 Brachyptera putata
TCTCTCTCTCTCTCTCTCTCTCTCTCTCTCTCTCTCTCTCTCTCTCTCTCTCTCTCTCTCTCTCTCTCTCTCTCTCTCTCTCTCTCTCTTGCACTCTCGTCTACACTCCGACCAATAAAACGAAACACAAACATGGTCGAACGAAACGATAAATTTCAGAATACTTCTTCCCCATCTGTTTGTTCTAATCTGCCCATTATATGTTGAGTCAAGTTTTATGCAAGTCGGAGAACGATTTATTGGTTTCTATACCCAGTTCTGTGATCAATGTTCTGTAGCTCAGCGAAATGCGAAAACGAGAAGTGAAAAGTCTTCTTTCTCGATTATCGTTTTATCAATGACCACTGCAACACATTTTAGTTAGTTATTTTTATTTACTCATCACAGATTGTTCTTAAAACAGGTGGTAATGATTAGTCCCATGAAATTACAATCAAATATATATATATAGGCCTATATATATATATATATATATATATTTATATATAATATATATATAATTTGTACAACAATCGTATGAGACATAGCGAAAAAAACTCAATAAAAGTATACATTTCATCAAATATCAGGATCAAAACATGTAATGCAAAGTGTATATGCGACAGGTTGCTCTATAAATACCAACAAGTTGCAGCTAAGGTTTTTCAGCGTTTGTAGTAATCCAAGGTTTCTGGATGTAGATTGAGCTGACAGAGTTTTTTTTCAATTCCAGATTTCCATACTTCTACGCTCATCTCACTACGCACATTCTGCGTTTACCTAGTTTTTAACGTGGGGTTTTCAAATCAAAAATTTGGTGTACACCTGATTTCAGGTGATTTCAGAGATTCAAGAGATTTCAGTGGATTTCAAAAGATTTCAAGGGGATTCCAATGGGATTTCAGGTGATTTCAAGAGATTTCAGTTGTTTTCAAAAGATTTCAAGGGGATTTCAATGGGATTTCAGGTGATTTCAAGAGATTTCAGTGGATTTTAAAAGATTTCAAGGAGATTTCGAGGCAAGTGTACACCTTGAAGCAAAAGTAAAAGTCTCTTTTTTTCTGAGGTCTGGGGGGTAGGCAACTTGTCAGACACTCTAGTAACCGGTGAGGGCCAGGGTGCAAAGTCTCATCACAGGTATACTGACTGATTTGAACGATTCTGTTCGAAGCTAACATTCAGTTTGATCTTCGTACTTGTAAATCATCGTATTATCAAGCAATGTTGCCATTTAACTAGTTAAACAGGTTTTAAGGGTTGTTGCCATTGTTGTCAATTCATAATGTGAGTTGAAATTATTTCATTACGAAGTAGAAGAAAAGAACATTCTGCTCTCAAATGGTCAGAAACGCAAATTCTTAAATTCTCATAAGACTATTTTTTTTGTTTCAGGCGAAATTGTTTATGAAAAACTCTGAACAAATAATCGAATTAAGGTTTTATGAGTGCATAGTTTCTGACAATTTTATTCACGATTCGATTCAAGTGTTTAGTTGATTTTGAGAATCTCACCTCGAAATGGTGGATTGTTTTCGAAAATAAAATGTAGTATGGAATAAAATACAATATAGTTATATTCTCATCACATGACATTTGAATGAATATTTTTTATTCCTTTATTTAAGCCAAATTTTGTATGTAATGCTACATCTTTCATAACTTATTGGGAAAAAGAACAATATGATTATGAACGTGAAACTAGTTTGATATATGAAGAAAAATACAAAAAAAAATTCAAAGGAATCTAGGGAATATTTGCATAGTTTGACTCTTTGATTTGTATTCATTAATCATAATATTTGAAAAGCATGGACAGAATTATTGTGTAATTGATCTGTAAAATTTCAAATATTTGGATGAGCTATACCGAAGACCAGTCAATGTGTGTAGAGTTTTCGACTGTATTTCATATAAATATCTCGCTCATCCTACCACGCAAATCCTGTGTTTGCCAAGTTTTTCAGAATACAATAGTTGGATGAGCGATTTCAGAGCCCTCATCCATCAGTCCAAATCGAGTCGAAAGAAAACATGATAATTTTCTAGGTATCATTCACCTTCCGACTTTTTTTTTCAAACATCGAAACTGTATACATACATCATCGTTTCCCAACTGAGACTAAGGATACACGGTAGGATCGTTCGTATAGTTATAGTTTCGTTCGTTCGTTCTTACCACCCCAAAACAATCGTTTGTCATAATGTAACTCATGAACAATACATCTAGGGTAATAATTTTAGGAATAGTAAACAATTCCAACGTTTGCATTGGCCGAACTCATCAAATTGGCCAAATTGAGAAAAAACTTATTTGACCCACACATTCTTGAAATTGATTGTCATAATCATATTCCTTATTGTTAGTTATTTACCAACGATTTTAGATATTATTGTCTTCCATGTCTTATAATTCTGTCTTATCATTATACTCCACATGATTTGTCACTCATTATATTTGATTTTTTATTCCGTGTCCGCGATGTATCTGTTTTGAAACCATAATTTCTATTTTTCATGAATAAAAAGTTCTCCTCCAAACTTTTTTTTTTCATTATTCATTGAATATAGATAATAAACGAAAATGTTGCATTGTTAATTCACGGCTCTATAGATTCGCTGGTATCGAATGAAGTATATTTTATATGATCAAGGTATGTAGAGTTTTAGATTTTACTTTCTAGATATCTCGCTCATCACACAACGCATATTCTGCGTTCGCCTAGTTCATTGAAAAAAGTGAAATTTGGTTCGTTGAAGGACGATAAGAAATTTTCATTTAGTCGGGGGGTAAGATCTGACGTAGGTGTGTAGATCCCCATTCAATCTCAAAAGTGATGAAAAGTGATGAAATTTGAAACAGTAGGCCTATATGCATATTAAGATCGAGCTATTACATATATATATAGTGAGTTTTCTACTTTTTTTATTACCATTTTTTTGTAATAGATTCAATAAATAATCAGAGTCAAGTATTTGGTACTAAAATTCTTACAGGTTGGGAGATGATTTTCATACTTGCACAGATAATGTATATTTCAGCCTGTCAATCAGGCTAGAAAGGACCCGAAACAATTCAAAAACCGAATGCACAATTAACAAATATGATAAAAATATACTAGCAAAATTCAACAAAAATTCATGATACAAATTATTCGTTAAAATAGAACTTATGATAGGCCTATCGGATGTTCCGCTAAATTGTGATAAAATGATGGAAGAGGAATAGCGTGTTTGTGTGTGGGTGAGTAGCATGCATTTTACTCTGATGAAAAGACACAGTCGTTGCTCTTGACTAACAAAAAAAGCCTCAAATGTATTATCCAATTGGGTGATATATTCAACAAAATACGGAAAATCGGATCGGAATTTTATATTTTTGAGATAAGATAGATAATAATCGATTTAAAAGTGCGAAAGAAAACCATATTCTCATATTTCTAAAATGGCACGCTTGATCGATTGAGTTTGAATTTTGAAGAATTGTTTCTCATTGACTTTGTTTTTATAAAAAATGTATATATATATATGGATATACTATATACCATCTCTAATCAATCACCATATTTAACAGATGGCCTATTTCAGATGTAATACAGAACTACAATTTTTTGTACAGAATAAAGTTATTCGAAATTGTAATTGAATTGAATGTGGATTTGTTGTTGCGTCTTGTCCAATGTTCTGCAAGTATTGCATTATCTCACGAGCAGAAACTATACTAAAATATATCTTCAATTATTTTACTTCATATTTCGAACTGTGATACATTCGATCAATGCTATTCCTATTTCATCAGTATACCTGCATATGGACTTTGGATCCTGGCCTGACCCCCCCACACCGGTTTCTAGCGTTTGGCTGGATTGGCTGACAAGTTGCCTACCCTCCAGTCGTCAGAAAAACAGACTTTTACTTTTGCTTCAAGCTGTACACCAGATTTCAGGAGTTGTTAACCCCTCGGTTTTTAATAGATCCCTGTTTGCCCAGCTATGTAACGCTCTTGCCAATCCATCGGTATTCTTATACGATACCTTTACAATCAAATATAATATATTCTCCGAATTAAAATATTCCCTTTTCAAGGTCGCCAGTCGATTTCATATTCTAACCACCTTGTTCTGATGTTTCTAATAATATGCTTGGCGCTAGATTCACACACGCTATATACGTAACGCATACCTCACTCGATTAACACCTTGGTCGCGTACTAATCTCGTCGAACACAATACCAACATCTCGGTGAGAAAATAACTAAATACCGAAATGTGTGCCCCATAGTGGCGCTAGGTAAATGATTTTTTTTTCTAATGTTTTGCCGACAATTCTTGGTTGATTGTTGATTCATTGATTAGGGGTTAAGATAATGACCGTGGATTTTGATGATTCGGTTGATTAGTCAATGAAATAGCGTCGCCCTCGGTAGCTCAGTCAGCTCAGGCACCGCTTCAGAAACTGAAGTCACCGTTAGGCGTGGGTTCGAGTCCCGGCATGGGTTTTTGTAAACGTCCTTTCGCTAATCTCACAAATACACAATCTGCGTTTTCCTAGTTATCAATAAATTAAGAATTGGAAATATATTTAATCGGCACACAAAATGTCCAAGGTCTGTAGATGTAGATTGAGCTAACAAAACATTTTTTAATCCCAGATTTCCATACTTCTACGCTCATCTCACAAATACACATTCTGCGTTTTCCTAGTTATCAATAAATTAAGAATTGGAAATATATTTATCTATTCAAGTGTCCGCTTCATTAACACCTCTATCGCGTCCTTATCTCACCAGATACAATACCAACATCTCGACAAGAAAGTAACTAGTTACCGATACGTGTTCCCCACGGTGGCGCTAGCCAAGTACATGCTAATTCAACAGTTATGTTTTTGTTAGGTTTGTCTTATTGAAGTTTGCCGACAATTGTCTTGATAATAGAAGAACTTCCGGTGGGCTATTTCTGTCGAATATATTATTGATGAGTGATCGATTATTTACCGTTTATTGATGAATAATTAGATGAGCGTTAGCGAGGATTTCCATCGCAGTCTTATGAAGCTTTGTCTGTGTTTTTTTTTTTTGTTTTCTTTTTTTCCGAACACTGCACAGGTCGCAGGGTTTGACTGATCGGCATGAAACTTTTTTTGTATAAGCAAACTCATCCAACTTAGAACTGTATAGTTTTTGGGTCGATTCGGTCGGACCATTTTTTAGACACATCATCTAGAAGTTTCTGAAAATCCATATAATGGGGTGGGCGGAAAAAATAAAAATAATATCTCTCCAATATGATTCAAATGTTTCTCAAATGTAAACACAAAAATAATATACCGGTACATTAAAAAAAAAATTGTGTGAAATTCGGACCAGCTGTTTCAAAGAAAATAATAAGCTTATAGTAAGAGCCGATTGTACCAACTGATGATTAAATATTAATTAGTTAATCATTACTTAAGGTACAAAAATAACATAAGTAACCAAGGGTGATAACAAGGTAATTTGCTAATGTTTGCTTAATTCACTAATCATCACTTGGTACAACCGGCTCTTTATGTATTTTATTAATCGAAAAGATAGAAATATTAGTTGAAAAATGTTGCATTGTTAAATTCACGGCTCCCTAGATTCGTTGGTATCAAATGAAGTTTATTTTATATGATCAAGGTGTGTACAATTTTCGATTATACTTAATAAAATAGACATCTCGCTCATCTTACAACGCACATTCTGCGTTTGCCTAGTAAATTTATTTTTATATTGGGTGTAACGACGCACTGTACTGATGACTACGATCTATTGGCGTCGGTGAATAATACATGAGATGATGGGATGATGGTATGGAAGGTTATTTCATTAGATGTTTTTAGATAGTAGGAAGGAGTCGGTCGTGCCTGACAGAGGGAAACCACGAATAAACCATGTCAGGATGGTCGACTATGGCGGGAATCAAACCCCGGTCTCCTGAATGACGGTTCAATGTGCTAGCCACTCGGTCACACGTCTCACTTTGAAATAATAAATTATATTAGTTGAATAAATAAGGATATACTCACTGTCACATAAAGTGGTCGATTGAGCTACATTAAAATGTGGATACAAAATATTGTTCCGCATTTAAGTATGAAAGGTAGGATCGTTTGGACGTGGCACCACAAGGGCGATCATACCACCCCAAAGAATATGCTACATTCAAATGATGTGTAGCTTAAAATGTATAAAATGAACATTTACATATCTACATTTTTTATTTTTGGCGAACACTGTAATAAAATTTAATAGGTCTAATAGCTATATCTAATAAATAACACTTTTTCATGTAATTTTTAATTCGTGTCCCCGACAGGTTGTACGAGCATAGATCTATAGAGAGAGATAACGAATAATTGAATACAAATTTGCTAATTTTATACAGTTAGCTCTCTTTAATTGTTGAATGAACTGAAATAAAGAAAAAAAAATTGACTTTGTATACTGGATACATTTTGCAGCTGCTCTGATATGAAAAAATACTTATACAAGACCTTTTAAAGGTATTAAGAAAACCCAGGTGCGCCGGAAATATAGGCTACCAGGCACGCTAACACAAAAAACTGAAAACTTTGGAACAAAAATAATAATATATATAATATCACATTTTTATAATCAGTCTGGTAAATCTCTGAAAACGAAATATAATTTGTCATTGTTTAAAATCAGACCGAATGAAGGTCTGAAATATATATAGGGCCTATATTTATATATATATATATATATATATATATATATATATATATATACAATTTATATAAAAGTTTCTACCGACATAAAAATACATAATACCACTACACACACACAAAACCTGTCACGATGATTTGACGATTAAAATTTGTCATACGATTTTTTTTTTCGTTAGGTTGGTCGTGAAAACCGCCAAACAAGGTAAAAAGAAAAAAGAGTTATAGAGTAGTAACTTTATATATATTTTTTTTTTCTCATGTTTTGTTTGTTTGTTAACCGCCGTTGTGTTGGCATTACGACGACATACTTGAGGAATACAAATTGCTTATTAGATTCCATAGAAAACTGTGCGAAAAGTTCAAAGAGTTCGGAAAGATTTACTTTTATGCGTTCCCCGATTTGGATGAATTATTCAGTTATTGTCCATCATGTTCTTTGTTGATTGTTTGGTCTATTTCATATCGGGGGGGAATTTAAGTATATTCTGATATTTTTATTGTTATTTGTGTGATAATATCAACGATTTGTTTCGACTAGATATCTGTGGACAGATTTTTGAAGATCGTTTTCGAAGATATCCCTAGCGATTTTGAATAAGAAGTAGAAATATTTCTGTATTTGTTATTTATTTCAAAGGTTTAGTTTCGTTGTATAAAATATAGTTTCACAGATGTGGCGGCGTCCATTGTTTTTTTTTTCTAATCGAGGGACGTATTTTTGATAATTTTATACGGATCAAATAATCCCAAGGTGATCATATTTTCATTTACAAAAATCGGAACAGAAATGTTACGTTGAATTTCACGTAGATGCAGTGCATTTGTAGGCGTTATGAAAACGTGGATAGAGAAGTAGGTGAATATGGATTTATTTAAAGAACGACGCGGTAATTGAATGAAGTGGAAGAAGATTATAAAGAATATAACGAAGATCAGTGATTTAAGAAGAGAACTAAGAAAAAATTAACAAAGTATAATTTTATTGAGTATGTTTGATTGTAATTTCATGATAGTAATCATCATCACCTGTTTCAAGAACAATCTGTAATGAGTGAATAAAATATCTAAATAGACCTAGGTCAAATAAACAGAAGCTGTTTGTTTGAAGAAATATTACTTTTCTGCTGCTAAGCTGTCATTCAGCTTAGCAGGGTCAAGTTGTGTATTTGCGTTCATGTCAACGTATTCAGCTTAGCAGGGCTATGTTTTTATGTATTTATCTCTGATAAAAAAAATGTCAACAAATGTATAACATGATTGGGTCTAATTATATTAATAATAATTATAAAAGTGTCGAGACAAAGTAAAACAGTAGGCCTACATTTTTCAGCACGTTCACAAAATCGGGACAAATATGAGTTTTGATGTAACCTAGCCAATGCCGGGACAAGGTTTTCAAAATCGGGACTGTCCCGGCTAAATCGGGACGTATGGTCACCTATAAGTAAAGCCGTAACACGAAATATGATTTTTCTTTCTTGGATTTGATAATCATTCCCTATGTATATTTTCCCTATATGTATATTTTGTTGATAAAGAAAGTAACAGCGTCGGGAATCGAATCGTGGACCCCCGAGCATGTGAAGCACCAATCCCTTTTTTTAAATATATGTTGAGTTTAACGACACACTGCTATGATAACTGAGATCTAATGGCGTCGGATGGATGATTAATGAGATGATGGGATGATGAGATGAAGGTTCTTGGGTAATGAGAAGGATGGTGGGAAGGAAGTGGTCATGGCCGACTTATTGTATAGGAACCATCCCGCCATTAGCCTAGACTACAGAGGGAAACCATGAAAAACCTCTGTAAAGATGGTCGGCGGCGGGGATCGAACTGTGTTCGAAATTCCCCTCGCCTCCCGGATCACATGAAGCGAGCGCGTTAACCACTGCGCTGCATGTGCCGGTACCACCAATACTAACAGTAACGCGACATAGTGCTACTTTATCATATCGTAGCACAGGTCGGTAACTGAGTCATGACGTCACAAATCTTGGCGTTCCCATTGGTCACTTTTAATCCCATTTAAAAACCGCCTTGCAGACAAATTCTCGCCACCGGACGCACCACGACCCAGAGCCACTGGAGATGAGGGTAGATCGGGCCTCGCGATTCGAACCCAGTCACTACTGGCCATCTTGACAGAGAAGTTTTGTTTCTCGTGGGGGTTTGAGTAACCAGAATTTCAAAGGATATAGTGGCCCTACGTACCTCAGTCGACTAAAGCACAGCTTTAGAAACTGAAATCACTGTTAAAACTTGGGTTCGAGTCCCGCATAAGGCATGGGTTCTTGTGAACTCCCAAATAATCTAGCTGTTGGTGGGGTCGTTAAGCAAACGCTATCCTTGAATGGACATGGTGATGAAACAGGGTACCAATTGATTTGAACACATTTTTGCAAACATCTAGTTGACTTTTAAATTAATTGTTATGTTTATAACAATGTAAAGAAATTATCAATTTATTCAAATAAGGAATTTATATCGCATGGTCAGCCATAGAAATATCCATCCAATCAGGATCAATTATTTCAAACTCATTCTACAGAAACATAATCGTCAATATTGACTTTATAATCAATTTCATCAAATTAAAATTTAATATCTTTAACATACATAATCAAAGAGTCTGTTAGAAACAAGTATTTACAATGTGCCAATTAGTGTATCTACATTTTTACAAATGAGCTGTCAGTTAGATAACTTTATTGACAAAGTAATTATAATTTTATTATTATTCAGAATTAATATTTTATAGTCTGTGAAGTTGGTTCTTAATCAAAGAAACCAGTTTATTATTGATGATGAAGCAAATGAGAAATTATTTATTCAGATTGTTAAATTAAATCTGCCTTAATTGTTGGGATAGCTTAATTGTTAAAATAATGATAGACAGATTATCATTAAAATAAGAACATTAAAAATATATTCAACTTAGAGCTAGTTGTACCAAGTGAAGATTAAATATTAATTAGTTAATCTTTACTTAAGGTACAACAATAACATATGTATCCAAAAGTGATAACAAATTAATTTACTAATTTTTGCTTAATTCACTAATCATCTCTTGGTACAACCGGCTCATAATCAAATTAATTTATAATCAAATAGTTCATACGAGTACAGTAATTAAATAAAAATGAAACAATATTTTGATTATTATTGCTTGCTTAACGACCCCACCAACATATGCTAGTATATATAGGAGTACTAATAAACAGATGATAATGAAAAATGAAGTGATGATAAGTGAAAGGACGTTTACAAAAACTCATATCTTATGCGGGACTCGAACCCACGCCCAACAAATTAATAATCCAATTAATATACATCGAGATTTTTATAAATAACTTGTCACGTGATTCAATTGACGAATCGATTATTAATTCAATCGTAATTATTTTTTTGTTTAATTTCTTCAAGTTGATATAGATAATCATATAAACCAGTATTTTTAATTAAATCATCAAACAATATAATTATTTTTAGGCCTAAAACATCTAGATTTAAAAATAGCGTCACTGTGTTGAGAAATAATTATAATGTCGAATTATTATCATAATTTAATCATAATAAAAGTTAATATTTCCCGTCTATAAAATTACTTCATGATCAGCATTATATAGTATATATATATACAAAAAACCAGTCTTGATTAAAGCGTTACAACAATGAAGGAAAACGATATAATGAACGAATATAATTATCTAAACACATTACATAATTTTACAACCATATCATAATAACAACATAATATAAACTAACTGAGTTGTACTCACGAAAACAGAAAATCCTCTACCAACATAACAAACACAAATATATTATTGTTAGCTTATCGACCCCACCCACAGCTAAGTCATTCGGGGGTGGAATTCGGACCAGCTGTTTCGAAGAAAATCTTGTAATTTTTATTCTCACTCATCAAATAGATAGGAATAATAGCAGAAAAATGTTGCAGAGATTTATTCACGGCGCCCTAGATTCGATAACAACCGAATGAAATATATTTAATATGATCAAGGAGTGTAGAGTTTTCGAGTATTCAGATATATCGCTCATCCAACAAAGCATATTCTGCAGATTGCCTATAGTCACCACTAATACAAACAAAACACATAGCGCTATTCTTTATGATGTTTTACACAGAATTCAGAGAGTACACAGAAATAAATTTACACATTTCAAGTACTTAAGAAATAATAAGGAAAATAATGAAACTAATGATTAATTGTAGTAATGAGTTTTTCTTTCTAATCGTTTGAAAAAATGAAATCATGTATCAATATATATATATATATATATATATATATATATATATATATATATATATATATATATATATATATATATATATATATATATATATATATAATGTTAATCAGGTATACTCGATTACAACTTTACTTAGTTATAAGTAATATAAGTTAAATCTCAATTTACATACATATAATAGGAATTTAATAAACTGTTTTCATCATAAATGCCTTGATTAATGAATCAATTAAAATGATAGATTACAAGAAACGGGACGAGAATTTGAATGTAATAACTTTCGAACGATTTGAATCTTGACACTCAGAGGGCCGTGACTTGATGTCGCTTTAAGTGACACACACACTTCGTTTTAAGATGCACGGTGGTTATGAAAATAGAGAAATTCACCTTCATTATTTTTTTCTATTTTCAAAAAACCAGTGTAATTGAATGAAAAGTTCACGTCTCCAAGATAATTTTATGCTCTTTAATCAGTATGACATTTTATTTCAGTGAATTCAATCAGTTTTAAGATACACGTCAATGAATAAAAAGAATGTGATGAAATTCAATTACGGATACCTCGACGTATACTCTCAAAACTGATTGAATTCACAAAAATAAAATGTAATAATAATTAAAGAGCATAAAAAACTGTCTTGGAGTTGTAAACTCTTCATACAATTACACTGGTTCGTGAACATAGAAAAAAATCATTTAAAAAAATCATTTTAAAGTTGAAATGTTACAAACTGACTCTACACTGCATTACAAGATTCTGTCATTATTGTAAAGTCTGACGTTACAAATGAATATTGGCAGGTTCCATCTATCAGGATACATCATTTTTAACATTGTGAGTTCACAAGTTACCTGGTTCAAGTTAGCTTTATATGTCCTCAAATATGGTTTTCAAGAAAAAAGGTACCAGGGCGCCGCCCCGGCCCGCCCTGGCCCGAATACACCACTGGGATGGACAGTATTTTATAAGATACTGTGATGAAGCGGAAATGACCTAGTAGTAATTTAGTCTTAATCTGAACAATGTGAAGCAGTTTCACTACAATATGTTCAGACTGAAAGTCACTGCGAACGTTCATATGCTACATTGACACTGATAATGTTACACTGTGGGCGCATGGGTCCCCCTTAATCATAGCAACTATATTCCATATCATTTTGTAAATATTGGAAATTTATATATTTTTTATATTATTTTAATTTTGATATTTCATGGCGTTCCTAGGCTATCATTAAGCGCTTTTAAAGTATCCCGTAAACTGAAGTTTCCGACCAGGTGTTTTTCCCTATCGATTACCATTAAACGATCATACGTTTCGATCCATCAACATTCCAATTGACAGTTCCAACAGTAGTATGTTGATGTAAAACGTCGTAACATAGCAACCGTGTCACGCCCCCCTCGCACACATCTTCTCCAATGAGGTGGCGGTATTTCAAATTAGACCACGCCCACCGCGACAGGTAGCGACCAATCAGGGGTCATGTGTGATGTCGAACACATATGGTATGGGATGATAAATAATGTTCACTCAACGTATGCATGTGTGCATGCAAGGGTATAGTGGGATGCATGTGTAGTATAGACCGTAGGGATATGTATTTTCACGATTATGTTTTCATTTGGTTTGGTTGTTATTTAAAAATTTGATATAATACTAGGCAAATGCAGTATATGTGTTGAGGGATGAGCGAGATGGCTATATAAAGTATAATCGAAAACTCTTTACACTTTGGCTCATATAAAATATACTTCGTTCGGTTACTATCGAATCTAGGTAGCCGTGAATCTATCTCTGCAACATTTTTCTGCTACTATTTCTATGGGGTGGTAAGATCGCCCTCGTGGTGCCCCGTCCAAGCTTTACTAGTTGCATAGCCTTAATAGGGAAACTATGATTAGGCATCAAGTTTCGATTATTTAAAAAAAAAACTATCCATTTCATGATAAAAACATTTATAAGATTATTTTCTTCAACACAGCTGTTCTGAATTTCATACAAATTCGTAATAGTGTGCATCATTTATAAGTTTACATTCGGTGAAAATTTGAAGTTATTTGGAGTGATTTTAATTTTCAAATTTTCTTGCCCTGTCTAATGTTATGGGTTTTTCGAAAATATGAGATGTTATTTAACAAAAGTGGTCCAACCGATTCAACCCCAAAACTACCCACTTCTAATTTGGATAAGTCTGCGTGTACAGAAAAAGTTCCATGTCGATCAGTCAAACCCTGCGACCTGTGCAGTGCTCACAAACTAACAGAAAAAGGCCACATAACAGACATAGCTCCATAAGAGTGGAGTGGAGGTATTCGCTATCGCTCATCTAATTATTTTTTCACTGATTAAGGAGAAGGTTAAGCAGGTAGGATCGTTCAGACGGGGCAACATAAGATAATCTTATCACCACAAAGAAGATGATTAATTATATCCTGACTCATTTAAAAAACTATAAATAGTATCTGAGTTTAGGAATAATCAACAATTAAGGTGTCCCCAGTCGCCATAGAGCAAAAAAGTTCCCACCAGGGTGATTATTTATGAAAATATTGTGAATGTTCATTATGAATCGACAATGTCTTTCAAGTTACTTCTCTAAACAGTGTGAAGCAGTTTCACAACAATACGTTCATCCGGAAAGCCATCACGATTATTTATGGTTTAGTTGACACTGAAAATGGTCACAAAACATGCATCTCGCGTTACATGCACCACTTGATTACTTCTTGAGATATTTAATCGCGTATGGCATCGATGTGTTCGTAAAACAACTGCCTTTGGGCTAAACTGAAAATAAACAGTTCAACCGTATGCGCATGGCATTCAAGTCTTACAAGACCAGGGAAAGTCACACACCCATCTACCGTGCATACATCTACCGATATTAGAATATATTTCTGATGCTATTTCTATCCAAAAATATACTCACTCAATTCATCGCAATTTATCACTCATAAAATTATGTTTTAACTGTGCTAACTAAACGTTGAAAGAATTCAATTTCATTCTTGTTAGCTCATCCATCAAAGCGGAAACACATAACGCGTTTTCCTCGTTATTGTTAACTAGGAAAACGCGTTATGTGTTTCCGCGTTGATGGATGAGCTAATGAGAATGAAATTGAATTTTTTCAAAAAGTTACATCAAGTTGATGTTTTGACGGCATTCAAGTTAAAATCCATCTTTCCATTCGGTTGGTTTATTTCGTAGACTATTCTAATGAAGGAAATATCTGATGCAGTTTAATATATATGTAATACAATTTAATGAAACTTTATTCACTGAATAATTATTTTCTTAGAAACGGCTCGTCCGATTCCAATAGGAGTGTGTGATAATGTGCATCATTGTTGTAGTTACGTTTAGGAGAATTTTGAATTCTGTTGAAAAATATTGATTTTCAACATTTTCCGCCCAGCCATTTCTTACGGGGTTTTTCAAAACTTTGAAATGGTTTATCTAAAAAGTGGTTGGACCTATTAGACCCAAAAACTATACAGTTCCAAGTTGGATAAGTCCGCGTATACAAAAAAGTTTCATGTCGATTGGTCAAAGCCTGCGACCTGTGCAGTGCTTACAAACAAACAAACAAACAAACACACAGACAAAGCTCCGTAAGAGTGGCATGGAAACTCTTCGCTAACGCTCATCGAACTAGTTTTTCCAAAATTTTCTCGAAATTTTCAATTTTATATCCATTGTTGTTGTTCATTTTATTGTCATTGTTGTCCTTATATTGCAACAAAGAGTTTCATCACTTGACAGAAGCCTAAAGCTACACGTTGTGGTTGTTGTAGATTTTGGTGGAAGTGCCAAGTTGAAAGTAATTGGTATTTTTTTATTCAGGCTTATAGGATCATGTATAATAGAAGAATTGTCGATGTAGCGATATATCAGAATCTACCGATAACTTTTGAATGTGGTTCTAGTTATCAAAATCCTGTAATATACGGTGGAAAAAAACATTTTTAATACCTTCAAAATAGCAAGATAGTATAAGTAGGCCCATATATAGGCCTATCCGCCTATAAGTATATGAGTAGATGTATAAGTAACTTTTGTATTGTCAGAAATAAACAACCAAAAAATGTATAGTAGACTATATATAGGCATATCCGCCTATAAGTATATAAATAGATGTATAATTAACTTATATATTGTCAGAAATAAACAGCCAAAAAATGTATTTTCGAGCATATAAGTTCGACAATTGTGCAATATGATTTGATTTGAAAAGTTATAACTTATATTATCTCAAAGATGGGCCTATAGTACAAATATCTGTGGTTATACTCTGTATTAGAATTTGTTATTTTATCTAAGAAGGCCTATGACAAATTCTAAACGAATCTGCTATATGTAAAACCAAAATATACTTTGTCTTAATGATAATATAAATACAATAAAATTATACTGAAACTATACAAACTATGTCAATTCCTCCCATATAAGTTCTAAATATAGCAATAATTTTTTATATCGACTTTTTAGACAAAACATAATTTTATCCTTGTTATCATTTATCATATACCTTCGAATGCATGTTAGCACTATTAACTTCCAAACTCACACACACTAACACAACCTCCCATCCCCTCCCCTCCCCTCCCCTCCCCCCAGGTATTGTTACTTGTAATTTTTTGTATATTTTGTATATTTGATTGTAGGCATACTATTTTCTGTAATGGCCCATTTTATCCCAGAAGGCCTGTGACCAATTCTAATCGAATTTGCTAGAAAACCCTAACACTTGATCTTTTTGTTTGATAGTTTTTATAGTTTTAATATAGTTATATTATTATTATTATTTTACAAATTATACCTTGTGCTTAATCTCTATATATTTTTGTTGTCTATCTTGTTATCATAACATATACCTTCGGACGCATGTTAACACCATATCGACTTCTAACCACACATACTAACACAATTCCCCCCCCCCCCTCCCCCCTCCCCCCCCCCTCACAAACCACAACCTCTCGAATGCCTTCCAGCCTTCGAAATAAGTTTTTAATAAAAGCGTGCGCTGGCGATTTGATTTTATCTGCTTTTCCTTAACTATGTTCGTATATAAAGATTTGTATTGGACTTGTGGTGAACATTAACCACGGTTATTATTATAATATAAAGTGTTTGCCCTGTGGTTAGTTTTTAATATACCGTCAAGTCGGGGATCTGATTTGGATAAGTTTGAGAAATCTATTTATTTGATGTAGTTTTAAGGCGTCCAAAGTCTTCGTAGGGCTTAGGGTTACCGACAGGGTGATTTTATGATTTTATGGATGTGAATGATCATGAATTTGTATAACAGTGTGAGATATACAATTAATAGATACATAAAGAAGTGCAGAAAATAATTATAATTATTTATAATATTGGATTTTTTTTCTTTTATTTTGAAGAAGTGTGGTCACAGACAGCGTAGACCTGGTGTAAAAGTTCATTGCTTTCAATTGATTTAAAATAATAATAAAATGGGGTGGTAAGATCGCCCTTGTGGTGCCCCGTCCAAACGATCCTACTCTCATCCTTAGCCTTAATTGGAGAACAATTAGTCTGTAACAAGTTCAAATCTTGATAAAATTAAATAAAATTAAATAATGAAAACCCAAACGAACACAAATATCTTTAGATCTATTCAAGAGACCCATATTAAAATATATCTTCAAAATTTCTTCACTTCTCCCTCTTTTGCGGTTAACGACCCCACCAACAGTTGGGTTATTTGGGAGTTAAAAATTAAGGTCGACAGATGAATAGTTGACAAAAGAAAACATTTCTTATGAGGAACTCAACCCTCTCCCGTTCGCGTGCTTTATAGATTCCGAAGCATCTGTCGCAAATCAATACATTTTATAGATTTATTCAAATTAAAACCAACTCAATAAAGTCAATATTTTCCAACAAACTAATACAATGTACCACCGACTAACAGAACCGCCAACTTGAAAAAAAAAATCCATAACCACCAATTAATAAAAATAAATTATAGACATTTCTAGTGTGTAGAATATATTTTATATATATTTGTTAATTTGTAAATTACATATGCGGCATATGGACATAGCTGTGATGTCGATTCGTTGCCGCTAGAGGGCAGGCCCGACAAGATCTCCGGACGGCCGCGAGTGTAGGGAAGGTTTTTATCGACACGCGGAAAATTACAACCTTCGAATATTATTATATTTATCGATAACAATGTAGTGATGAATGTTGTTATAGATTTGGATAAGAAAGAATATTACTTTTAGGTACGTGTTTAAGTATGGTTTTGGGGGACAGAGAGAGTGAGAGAGAGAGAGAGAGAAAGGGAGAGAGAGAGAGAGAGAGAGAGAGAGAGAGAGAGAGAGAGAGAGAGAGAGAGAGGGGGAGAGGGAGAGGGAGAGAGAGAGAGAGAGAGAGAGGGAGAGAAAGAGAGAGAAAGTGAGAACATGACAACAAAATTGAAGTGTTGAATATTAATTAACAAAAATTCTATTTCAACGGTCTTTTGTGAAATTTAGACCTAATAACATAATTTTCTAGGATCAACTTATTATAATTTGTTCCTCTTCGATTTTTATCAATTACAATTATTTTCATATATTTGCTCCGTCATTCTGTATTTTCGGATAGGCCTACGTGAATTATTATTATTCATCATCGCTCTTCCAATATGGCTTGCAATTATGGTTTACAGGCTACAATAAACAGAGTGAGAGAGAGAGAGAGAGAGAGGGGGGGGATGCTGGGGTACGTTGCAAGAGTGAGAAAGATGAAAAGAGATAGTCTGTGGTGTTAAATGGTGGTTTTAACACCTTATTGGAGCCGTTAATCATGGCGTGACAGAGAGAGAGGGAGAGAGAGAGGGTGATGAAGAGAGAAGGAGTGAGAGGAAAGGCGGTGTTTGTACAATAATTACAATGTCTGCCCATAGCTGTCTTTTGTCTTAGAGAAATATTAACAAACATCTCGAATAAACCAATTCATCAACACTCAACAGCGTTGTTTTATCATCCGAATTCTTGCGTAATCAAAAAGAATGACCGTTGGTGATTGGCCCCGCCCACAAACGTCATGATACGGAGCATCCAATCAGAAGGGTTGTTTGATATGTGCCCCCGTATGACCTGGCTGTTGGTGGGGTCGTTAAGCATATAATAATAATTAGATGAGTTTAGATGAGCGTTAGCGAACTCTCTAAAAACTCTTATGGAGCTTTGTATTTGCGTTTTATATATATATATATATATACAGTATATATATATATATATATATATATATATATATATATATAAAACCTAAAGAAAACCTAAGATTAAACATATATATATATATATATATATATATATATATATATATATATATATATATATATATATTTTGTAAGCACTGCACAGGTCGCAGGGTCGACATGAAACTTTTTCTATGTACGCAAACTTATCCAACTTGGAACTGTATAGTTTTTGCGTCAAATCGATTGAACCATTTTTGAGAAACATCATCTCAAAGTTTCTGAAAAAAAACAGGATTAGACTGAGCGGAAAATATTGAAAATTGAAATCTCTCCATTATAATTCAAATTTTCCTTAAATGTGAACACAGAAATAATACACGTAATTACAAATTTGTCCCCTCGATATTCATTTTAATTTCCAATTATAAATGAAGTTACTCTATATAAATAACTCTTCAACAATGTAAATGTAACCCCGGTATGAAAGTGGCAGTTATTTCCATAGCCTTGTATATATACCTTTTCGAATACATTCTTTAAATTGTTGTCATACCTTGGAGAAAGACAAGAGCCAAAAGAATGTTAACTGTTGAAATAATAAAACAAAAGAGTGGCGTGTTTTAATCAATAACAGAGGCAGTTGACATTCTTGAGAACTACCCTCTGAATTGTCCATTAAAAACAACCCTTAAAAAGAGAGGGTATGGTTATAAATTTAATTGTGGTCACTTGATGTCAGTTTTAGTTGGATTGAATGTCACATAATTTTAAAAACTATAGTCATTGTTTGGAAGCTTTTGAATAGGATTTAACTTTCCTATATATAGTTATATATATAAATATAAAAAAAAAAATATATATATATATATATATATACGTGGGATATTTTAGCCATGTCATAAAAGATACGTCTTGACCGGGAATCTAACCCGAACTTTCAGATTCTGCAATCTGAAGGTCCCAATTTCGATTCCTGGTCGAGACGTATCTCTTATGACATGGCTAAAATATTCCACATATCTCGATATTGGATCGTATCCAAGAAGTTTAATGATCTATATATATATATATATATATATATATATATATATATATATATATATATATATATATATATATATATATAGTCATTCAATTCAAACGATCATTCAAACGATATATATATATATATATATATATAGTCAGTGGGTTGGTAAGATCGCCCTTGTGGTGCCCCGTCCAAACGATCCTACTTCCATCCATAGCTCTAATTGGTGAACAATTATTTTGTAGGCCTATCAAGTTTCGATGTTGATAAAATAAAAAAAACAATGATGACAGGCAACGAGTCGCGATGACTGATTCGTAACACCGCACGCATGCGCGCGCAAGACCGGAAGGAAGTAGATAGAATGCGGATAAGAATATTAATGGCGCCTCTAAGATTCTGATTAACACCTCGTCCGCGGCGTGGCTAGGATTACAGAAGAGTTCGATTCTGAGAAGGTGAATGTGTGACCATCAATTTCACACACCCTGTACGTATGTGACTACTATATTAAGAGTCCATGGGAGTCGATTTAGAAGAATATCAGTTTTTTGATGATAGCTTTTGAACGATATGAGATATCAAAATTTTGAGAATAAGGAAACATAGATATATTCTACATCTTCACATGGGCATCGGCAGCGGGGGGCAAAGGGGTGCACTTGCCCCCTGCTGGGACCAGGCAGAAATTTATTTGAAAAATTGAAATTGTTATTTTTTGAACAAGGATGACTCTCGAAACTTTGTAAGTACCGACTGTACCGGTGACATATTTTAACATGTCTTGTTACGCGGGTGGTCATGAGTCTGATGTGACTGGGGTGGCTATGCCTTCGCCGACTGACGAATATGATTTATTGGGCTATTCTTATTTCCTGGAGGTTTTGATATTGGGTATCATACAGACCAATCAGATTCTAATAACTCATTTTGGCTATTTTGTATGATGAAATATTTAAAAAGATGAATAGGATCAACTACTTGCATAGACTCTAACCAATTAACCATTATCTGTCTTCTTTCTCTATAAAAATCAAAAGCTGATTAAATAGTCACAAAACATCCCAAAACACCATAAAACGATGGAATTTCAAAAAATTCCCTTGGGGAGCCCTCTCCCCCACTCCCATTAGAACTTGTGCATTTTCGAATTTTGGTTATTTTGGATAAGTTGGTACAACCAAAATTAGCATAACTAATGATTAAAGTTAGTTAATTCGCTAATCATAAGTTGGTGTAACCGGCTCTTAGTCCCATTTAAAAAGTAACTTCCAGAAAAATTCTCACCTCCCGGTCCGTCCCAGTATATCCTAAGTCATCATTCCGATCCTTCATCGCACTTCCCAGAACTCAACACCCCCCCCCCCCCCCCCCCCCGCCCCCCTCCCCCTCACACCTCTCGACAACAATGAGTGATTGATAAAATGATTAATGGAGGTGTGAACGGCGAGGTTAACGAAAGGTTAAATATCTGTGCCGGATAATAGGTGGGAGATGAGAATTATTACAATACTCGATTGCTTTCTATAACGATGATTGTTAATAATTAGTAAAACAAAATATGATGATTACATCGATGATAAGTAGGATTAAAACTACCGAGATGTTTTTTTTTCTCTCTTTTTTTTGCGTGTACAGGTATAGGATGGTTTGGAAATGTATGTAGGGAGATGGTATGCTTGTCAGATTAAAAGAGGTTAAGCTGATGAAAATAATAGTGAAGTTGTGATTGTAGAACACAATTTGTAAGACATTGTTGTCCACTTATTACAACAATGTGTGACGTCAATTGACTGAGTCTTGTGGATCGTTATGAAGGGCACGCTGAAGAGCGTATACCGGAATAAAGTAATATATATATATATATATATATATATATATATATATATATAGGCTATAATAATATTCATCAGAAAATGAAAAAAAAATGTCGAAGAATATCTCTAGCAGTTGGGTGATTAAAAATTAATGGCTATTAATAAATTAGAGAATATTCCACTCTGTTGTTTTATTGTAGCTCTTTCCACATAGTGACCGGGACTCAAACCCACGTTATACCGTTACTACCTCTCCCCGTACAGTGACCGGGACTCGAACCCAGGCTACACCGTTCGAAGCGTGTGTATTTGTGCCCCCGCAGCGCGCGAGATTGGAACCCGGGACCAGATGCGTTAGCGCCCCCTCGGTGTGCCGGACAATGGGCCGCGTTTACGCCAGTCATGACGGTTTATTAGCGGGACGCGACGGGGGGGAGGGGGGATAGTAATTACCCCTCCGCCCCCCTCCCCCGTGTGTTGCTATAGCAACTCGTTATACGGTGATTGATGGTTTGTTGGTGTGAGATGAGGGTTAATCAAGAAATATCAATAACAGTATTGATAGGTTATAATGCACGGGCTGTTTCTCAATGTTGTTTCAATTTTTAGAAATTATTTATTGTATTGTTTATTTATATTTACTGTTAGTATGTTCATTGGATACATACTCTGATGTACTATTATTTCATACATATATATATATATATATATATATATATATATATATATATATATATATATATATATATATATATATATATATATTTATATATATTTATATATATATATATATATATATATATATATATATATATATATATATATTCAAAGATATCCAAACACCACATCTCAGCCACTGTATCTCTTCTCGACGCTTACCACATCCCATGATGGATATATTTCAAAATAAAAACAATTGTTCATAAAAAAAAAATCAAAACAAAACAAAATGTCCCCATATCTATGAGTGAGTGTTGTCAATTAAATAACACCAGCCAACCATAACTCAAACTATTAGATACCATTCTTTCGTGTCAATAGTCAAAAGAGAAGCTATTAAAATCAGTCACTGCCTTCTAGAGACGTCGAGTCGCGTCACGAAGACAGCGTGTCAATAGTGGTTATACGGATCTAGGAGGCGTAGTGACATTTTATATGATTGAGTGGTCCAAGTGGCAGTGGAAGTATTTGTACTAGCAACTTGTTGCACCATATCTTCGGAATGGCTGTTGGGAAAACGCAGAATATGCGTTGTACGATGAGTGAGATAACAATAAAGTAAAATCGAAAATTTTACATACTTTGATCGTATAAAATATACTTCATTCGATATCAGCGAATCTAAGGAGCCGTGAATCTAGCACTGTAACATTTTTCTGATATTATTTCTATCTATTCGATGAGTTAAGAATATGTATTACTTTATTTTCTTCGGAATCGCTGGTTCGAATTGCATACAAATTTTAATTTTGTGTATCATTTCCGTGTTTACATTTGAGGAAAATTTGAATTATATTGGTGAGATTTTATTTTTCAATTTTTTCCGCCCGGTCTAATCTTATGGGTATTTTAGAAACTCTGAGATGATTTTTCTCAAAAATGGTCCAATCGATTTGACCCAAAAACTACACAGTTCTAAGTTGGATAAGTTTGCGTATACAGAAAAAGTTTCATGTCGATCGGTCAAACCCTGCGATCTGTGCAGTGCCCACAAACAAACAAAAAAAAAAAAAAAAACACACTGACAAAGCTCCATAGGACTGGGATGGAAATCTTCGCTAACGCTCATCTAACAATAATATCCGAAATTGAGATGATGATTTCTAGTTTACTCTAGAATAAGCAATATTAATGTCGCCATTGCTACCTGAAATCTAGTTTCAGGGTTGTTATATCCTTTAACTTTCTTACTTGGTAGAGAATTCTTAAAATGTAACCATTTTTTATGAAACTAACTAACTAACTTGTTTTGTCTTTCTCTATGTTTCAGGTGAGTCCAAACAAGTCCAAATAAGTCCAAATAAGTCCAAATGAGTATTGCTAATAATATGTACTGATGCCTTGGTAAGTGTTGCCATAACCTGTCTTGTACTTGTCCATAACACTCTAACTTATAGTGCCATCATTAAGCATTAAGCCTAAGCATTAAGCATAAGGCATTATATTGCAAGAGAAGAGCAGAATAATTTAGCAATGCTGAAATCTGAATATCGTCATTTTTTTGAAAAATAAAGATAATTGAATATGAAAATCAATGTATATAAAGTATGGGGTGCCACATATTCAATATAATTCAAGTATTTTTACTAGAAAAAACCAAATTAATTATTCACAGAATTTATATCTTTTGTAGGCAAAAGATTTGCAAAACCTTTTTCATACCATAAATATACATATATATATATATATATATATATATATATATATATATATATATATATATATATATATATATATATATATATATATATATATATATATATATATATATATATGACCTCCATGTCTTCGAATGGTATACTCTAGTCTCCACCATTCATACAGTTGCTACAGTAACCCTTGTCTTCTAATCTCCACATCGCGCTAACCGAATGTTTTCTACCATTGTACCTAAACACGGTGATTAACATAAACTAGCATATGTCTACAGCGAGCGCCGTGATTAGCATACCGATAGGCTGCCATTAGCTGAGCCCGAGTGTGGTCTGGGTGCGTTCCCGCTAGCATGGATACTATTGCGCTCGGTTGCTCGCGTAGCGGAGGAGTAATTTGTAAGATCGCTCGGTTCGGCTGTCAACCGCTCTGCTGGGGTACAGCCCACTGACAATGCAATCGCGTTCGATATATATATATAAATATATATATATATATGTATATATATATATATATATATATATATATATATATATATATATATATATATATATATATATATATATATATATATATATATATATATATATGATGTTTTCACGTGTATTTTGGCGGATGTATTTGATGTTGGGACTGTCTTCAGGGCTACTAGCCCTTCCAAGCAACCATACGTGTCATCCTGAAGAAGGTAGATGCGATTCTACCGAAACGTCGAGTTTGTGATAGTGTGCATCTTATTATTACAAGTGACAATATGCGGATTAACAACAATAAATACATTTCCAACATAAATATATATATATATATATATATATATATATTATATATATATATATATATATATATATATATATATATATATATATATATATATATATATATATATATATATATATATTTATATATATGCACATATACTTCCATCGTTGGCCCATGATATCAACACGAAACTATGTCCTTTCCCCTCCAGTTTCAGCCAATTAGGGGACAGGATTGTTGGGCCATAACTTGGACCAATTGTTTATCATCCAGACATACTGAACTACATTCAGTTGACATCTCACACGAGAAGGTCAGAAACTCCGAATCGTCAATACTTGTACATAGAAAAACACCACCGTTCGAACCTTCATCGTGTGATGTATCTCTTAGAGAAGGTTGGGAACTCTAGATTGTTAATGGTGACGAATGGAAAAAGACTACCGTTCGAATGGTCATCTCTTTTGTATACATATATACTTGTATTCTCGTGGGATGAAGGTTCCGATCGATGGTCCCCCCCGTTATGAAACACTAGCGCGCGGGTGGTTCGCGCATTCAACTCTCCTGTCTTGACTGGTATCCAGGAGAGATGAATGTTCCGAGCGACCGTCCCCCCTATCCGACATCAATAGCGCGCGGGTGGTTCGGACTTTCATCTCGCGTGGGATGGTGTAGTGATGCCGTGGACCACCCTGCGACGCAACAGTTGGGTCCTGGAGAATACCTGAGATTGCCTGACAAAAAACCAAGGTGGTTTGATTTCGGACAGGTTGGAGTTGAATGAGAAGATTCATTATTGTTGGTGGTAACATGAATAACTTGTCACGTGGTTAAGGTTGAGGTTGACAAGGTAGGATCGTTCGGACGAGAAATCACAAGGGCGATCTTATTACCACACAGAATAACAAATGAGTGATTGATTGATTGATCGATGAAACGTCCTCTCACCTATCATCACTTCATCGTTTCGTTATCACCCGCTTATCCGTACCCCCGTATAACCTAGCTGTTGGTGGGTCGTTAAGCAGCATCAAAAATAATAATACTTATATATATATATATATATATATATATATATATATATATATATATATATATATATATATATATATATATATATATATATAGAGAGAGAGAGAGAGAGAGAGAGAGAGAGAGAAAGAGAGAGATATCTTTGAGGGCTCAAGGAAGGGAAAATTTCCGCAAAGATGGACTTACCATACATAAGTTAGGTATATATAAGTTAGGTATATATATATATATGTGATATTATACATGATTGAATTTTCACATTTTATGGAAGTCAAAACGTCACATTGAATTTAAAAAATTCAATTTCACTATCGTTATACAACAAGTCCGGTCAACCAGACATCTATCCACCTTGACCGAACCTAACCGCATAGCTCAAGGTTAATTGGTGACAGTCGCAGAGTAAACCGGTGAGAAAATATCGAGACATTTGCATGATCGATCGGTCGACGCGTGATCAAGATCGAGAGATCGATATGTATCGAACGTTGTCAGTTGGTAGGAGGATGTTGGGCAATTATAATGTTCTTTGATAGGTTACATACATGGAATAACTGATGTTGGAAAAAAAGGACTGTGTTTTTTTTTTTTTTTTTTTTTTTCTCCTAAGACTGTGTATTAACTGTGTATTAACTGTGTAAGACTGTGTATTAACTTTGTGGGTGATTAATAACAGATTCAAATTATGTGACCCTCATTCAGGCCTACACGAGGGGTTAACAACTGAAATACGGTGTACACTAGCCATGAAATACCCTTGAAATAAATGAAATCACTTGAAATCCATGAAATCTCTTGCAATCCCTGAAATAACATGAAATCCTTTGAAATCTCTTGAAATCTTTCGAAGTCCCTGAAATCTCTTGAAATCCCTGACATCCCTGAAACAACAAATCCCTGACATCTCTTGAAATCCCCGAAATCTCTCGAAATCCCTGAAATAAATCGAAATCCTCGAAATCACTCGAAATTCCTGAAATCTCTTGAAATCACCTGCAATCTTCAAGTCTGAAAAAGTGTCTCAGAATAACTATAAGAAGGCTGTGGTTGTATAAAGGATCACATTCTTCGTTCTATTTATGATTTTTATATCTAAAAATTCCAACAATACAAAATAACACAATAATAAAAATGTCATTGTATTTTGAGAAATACATCACAAACTTTATTGATCATATCAATCTAAAACAAAAACAAGCACATATTCGTGACAATAAAAATAAAAACAATTTAATAAACTCAGTTTTATTTCGTCAATATTTCCTTAATAAATAATTACTAATCTTGATATAGGCCTATCTGCGAGTATTTCGGTATCAAATTTCATCTTTATAACTATTTTAGTAATGTTTTATTATTTTTGTTCGTCATTTGTTGGTCACCACATTATAGAGTAAGTTATACTTTCGTAAATATTTATTAATAAATGTATACATTCGAGATTTGAGCTGATGTAAGTTGATAATGGCCGGGAGGCGAGAGGTTTTCAAACCCAGTTCGATCCCCGCCGCCGACCATCTCTACAGGGGTTTTTCATGGTTTCCCTCTGTAGTCTAGGCTAATGCCGGGATGGTTCCTACAATAAGTCGGCCATGACCGCTTCCTTCCCACTATCCTTCCCATTACCCAAGAACCTTCATCTCATCATCCCATCATCTCATTAATCATCCATCCGACCCCATTAGATCTGCGCTATCATTACAGTGCGTCGTTAAACCCAATATATATATATATATATAATCACCATGCATGCACCCCCCTTAACTATATCAACCTACATCATCCCCTCCCACCTGTGACCTATCGACCTCTGACCTCTGGCGGGACGCCCGTGTACTACCGAAACAATGGCGGTCACCATGCGCTCAACTGCTGCACACCTGGCCTCCTGGATACCAGTTGTGCGCGGCGTTCGTGTCACGGTCTCTCATAACTCAGACATCTCTCGCGCGGGGACGATATTATTGTCGTGACAACCCCCCCCCCCCCCCCCCCCCCCCCCCCCCCCCCCACCGGTCGGGTACAGTCGCACCGAACGGTAGCCGAGATGAGATAACGAGATAAATATTGGTTTGGTTTATACTGGTCTTGGAAGCCATCTGGTGAAGAAATTTATAAATGGATATTTATTTATTTTATTTATATTTGGTTATTGTTTGCTTAACGACCCCACCAACAGCTAGGTTATAAGGGGTTATATTGGGTTTAACGACGCACTGTACTGATGATGTAGATCAATTGTCGTCGGTGAATGGTATATGAGATGATGGGTTGGTGAGATGAAAGTTTTTTCTTTTATGGGTTTTTGTATTTTTGTAATGCTGCTTAACGACCCCACCAACATCTAGCTTATACGGGGGTACGAATGAGCGGGTGATAATGAAACGGTGAAGTGATGATAGGAACGAGGACATTCACAAAAACCCATGCCTTATGCGGGACTCGAACCCACGCTCAATGGTGACTCCAGTTTCTACCGCTAGCGATAGTTGACTGCGCCACCGGGTCGGCTTTTTTTCTTATGGGTTCTTGGATAGTGGGAAGGAGTCGGTCGTGGCTTGTTTTTGAGGAACCATCCCGGTATTGACCTGAACGACTGAGGAAAACCGCGAGCTCGTTCGTACTTCGAAATAACCTCTTAGTTGGTGGGGTTTTTAAGCAATCAAAATGCGTCAGTCTTTCTGAAATGTATTTTTGTTAATGTGGAGGTGCCGTGTTTTTGGCACCTTGTTGACAATTCCGTTACCGAGTACATGGGAGTCGGTTCAGAGGAATATCAGTTATAACTTTTGAAAGGTATGAGATATTGAATGTCTGAAAACGAGGATACACAGATATTTCCAATACCTTTAAGGATGTATACGTAATATCTATTTATCTTATATCGTCCAATTGTCGGGCGTATACGCTTGAAAATAGACCATTTTTAATCATATACGTCTGACAGTTATGCGGTGTGAGATGAATAGTTATAACATATATCATTTCTGAGGTATTGAAATTATCTTTGTTTCCTCGGTTTTAGAATTTCGATATCTCATACGGTTCAAGAGCTATCTTAAAAAATATGATTTTTTGCTGAATCGACTACCATAACCAGACTTGCAGCGAGATTTATGAAAATATAACCGAAGTTTTTACCGTTATTTGTTGGTAGATGACCTTTTTCTTTCGTGAATACTACTATATATATATATATATATATATATATATATATATATATATATATATATATATATATATATATATATATATATATATATATATATATAGGCCTACTAAAAATGGATTACGTAGAAAACCAAGTAGGATTCTATATCTATAAAAAAAATTGAAAATCAGAAATGAAAAACATATTAGTTGGAGCAAAAAAAATGATAAAAAACTTACAGTATGTAATCCTATCCACGCATAGCATCTTTTAACATGCCAACTATTTGGAACCACATTGTCTACCATTATAGATTTCCGATTTAATTTATCCAGTTTGTCCAACCTGTCAAACCGAAACAATATGTTTTATGTACGCAGGAATGTTTTTACATATAGAATTATGTGTCCCAACGTTGGTATGCCGGTGTGGCGTTCGAATTTCGAAAACAATAAGAATGGTAAATGAATTATGAATCATGTTATCGAACCGGGAAGGCTGTGGTATTTTGTATTCGTATAATATATGTTACGAGATGGCAGTGCTTGTTCTTTTTTTTCGAATGGTTTACAAGGCTGTGAGGTTGTAGTTGTGATTTGACGCTATTTATGTGTGGCTGTGGACTCGGAACACATATGTTTTATACACTTTATAACTGATTGTTTCAAGATGAAGGATAAATATGGAACCCGTATTTATATAAATAGCTTTCTGAGGTTGCATTTATTGATAGATGAATTCACGTATAGGGAGATTGCGTATTTTTCAGGTTACCATAGCAACTAGAAATGTTGGGGGCAAACAAAATAATAGTGAAGTTGTGATAGGAGAACAGAATTTGTGGGACATTATTGTCCACTTATTACACGTACAGTTATGTGATGTGTAATCATTAAAATCTACATGAAAATAAATAATGTAAACTACTGTACAGTAATGTTTGTATTAACTAAATGGGTTTGAAATTTTTCGATGTTTATAATAACTTTTATAATAATAATCATCTATGCCAGATTCCAAATTGATGGGTCAGGAGGTGGAACACATTCCACCAAAAATACTAGGTCCCCGGATCTCCAGAAAACAAGCTGGCCATGCCTGTTTCATCCTCTATTTCATCCTCCATGTCTTCCTTTTTCCGCACCAACTCCCTCCACCTTGTTCCGTCTTCCCACAATCTTGCTTCTTCCACTGCATCCCATATTTCTCCTCTTGCAGCAACATCCTCCTTGATCCAAAGTTTCAAAGTTTCAATGTTCGTAATAGAGAAAATTTTGAAAAATTTGGACGTGATTTCATAGATCAATTTTATTATGAATGCTTTTGTAATCACAATCAAGTGGTTGGAACGCTTAAATGTCATTTTAGGACTTAGACAATAAAAAAGCAATACATATATTTTATTGCCTATTTTTAATGATTCAATCAAACTACAGTTTGGTATTATTCTTACTGTTAAAACTAGTAAGTATTATTCGATTAATTACTCTACAGCTGTTATGAGAACATGGAATTGTTACGCTGAAAAAGAGAAGAAAGAAGAATATCGAGATTGAATCAATCGTCCAGACTGACTACATGTTTCATTTTATACAAGGATATCTTATTCAAATGCAATACTGATTATTTATCCGAAAAAGCATAATATGTCTTCCGGACGAATTTATTTAATAATTACATTCATTTTCTGCAGTGTATTCTTACAAATAAGTAATGTGACATCTAATCCAAGTAAGTATACTAATTATTCGTCAAATTTCGGGGCGCCTGAAGAGTGTATACCGGAATAAAGTCGACTCGGTTGTGGGATATGGGTTGGGTGTTCAACATTACCTGAACCCTGATTACATTTTACAGATAACAATTGAAAAGTACGCCGAAGCCCATGTCACACGACCGAGTCGACTTAATTCCGATATACGCATCTCCAATATTTCCACCCTCAAAATAAACATTCCGGTAAATTCGATTTCCGATGGTTACGAAATATTATATTTATTGGTTTAGTGATGAAATTGACTTTAATTTGAATTTATTAAATTTCTTTTTTGCTGGATTTACATAATCCAGCAATTAGATTTTTTTAGTGTATAAGTTAACTGATATCAACGGTAGAGGGTTATCTACCAACTAAACCATTGAATAATTTCGTTTATTGTTTGAAAAATAACATAGATCAAGCTCAATAAATTCTCTAAATAACCTGATCAATCATACTTGAAAACCTCACCAACCTAACTTACACCATTCTAGTATATCCTAAAACTAGCCTCAGCTTATCTAAAACCAACTTCAATCCAATCAAACCAAACTTAAATCAATCAATCAATCAACTTCAATCAACCTAGCCTAAAACTAGGAATATAAATATAGTATGCAACAGGTTTGGGTGTAAATAGCCAATTGGATGATTTGCAGGTCTATCTGCGACCAGATGTCCGAACGGACCCACATATGTCGGGATGTGCAATAACATTTGCACGTGCGATGGCCTTAGAGGCAACATCAAGTGCGGCATGAAACCTTGCGACGATCCGTTAAAACTCGGCAAGTTGCGCACTGTGGATGATGAGGCCGTGAAGATATTGTATGAGAGCATGCAATAGGTACAGTGTCGGACTGGATAGGGCCTCGGTGACAATAGGTTTTTGTCGAAGAATATGGGCGAGCTTTTGTGGGGTCTAGGACAGAGGCCCAGTCGCCGGAAACCGAAACCTTTTCCCAACATTGTTTCATTTGAAGCGTTTGAAGATTTGAATATTTTATTATTGTATGAGAATATTTATATGATTTAAATAATATAAATAATCACTTTATCATACACAATTCGTTCTTTGTATTTTCAATATATAGATTCCATGATGTTTATTCATTATAGGCCTACGTTTTTTTGGAATTGAATGTATCAATTATATAATAAGATTGGTTACTAGGCAAAACTTATGTCATTTTGGTTTAAATGAACAGTTTCTAATAGTCCTATATTCGACTTTATTTTTTATTTTTTAATAACATCGAAACTTGATAAAAATCATTGTTCCCCAATTAAGGCTATGGATATTCAACTTTATAAATAATATAATATTCTGTGTCATAATAGGTGTCATATTTGTGGTCATATCCATTCCTTCTATTTATATTGTCAAGGTCAATCATCCTATCCCATTTCATTTGATTTTAATGTAATTTTATTTACTTCTCGCAATTCTTCTAATTTCTTCTTCTTCTTCTTCTTCTTCTTCTTCTTCTTCTTCTTCTTCTTCTAATTGCCTTCTTCAAACCCGGCCGTTTAAAGAATTTGATCTTTCACAGCCTTGGATTTACCCGATTTATCCGACGGTTCAGCATGTTGGCCACTGGCCACCCGTCTTGCTGTTCTGATTAGTCTGATTCTGAAGTTTTCAATAAACGGTAAAGTTAGAGAGATAACTATAGGCCTATCAGTAGTCATATATATTTCCATTGAATATTCAACAGCCCGTACTAAAACCAATGAAACCAAATTTGTCAAACATTTATACCTATCCACGTATGTATCATTTTTGACCATCATATTTGATGCGATCCAAATATGAATTTGCTTTTGACAAGATAACATAATTGACGATTATTCTTAACAATTCCGTATAACTACACTGTTTTCTCTAGATTAATAATTGCTTTGATATTTCGACTTAATCAGATCAAAGAGTAAAACTTCTCGAGTACACGGTACTCATTTAAGAGTCCATGGAAGTCGATTTAGCGGAATATCAGTTTTTGGTGATAATTTTTTTCAAACGGTATGAGATATCAAAATTCTGAAAACAAGGAAACACAGATACTGTCAATACCTTCAAGAAGTTGTGCATGAGTGATAACTATTCATCTCAAATTGCCTAATTGTCAGGCGTTTACGGTTAAAATGACAATTTTTTTTAACCATATACGACTGACTTTTATGCGATATGAGTTGAATAATCATTACTGTCATCATCTTGAAGGTATTGCAAATATTTATGTTTCCTTCTTCTCAGAATTTCGATATCTTACATCGTTCAAGAGTTATCAAGAAAAAACTGATATTCCGCTTAATCGACTCCTATGGACTCTTAATTTCTTTTAATTAAACTTCCTTCACTTGATCAATAACCATAACTATTCGTAATCAGCTTTAATAGAAAAACATGAAACTGAATCATATAAACTTGATCTGAAGCACTTATTTGACGTGATACAGTTTATGTAGGTAATTGATCAAGAACGCATGAAAATGTTGAACCAAAATAGAAAACCAAAACAAATATAGTTTTAGTTATGGATACCAGTTGTCATGGTTTCTAATACTAATATATATTTGGGTTTAGGTTTGATTGTGTTTGGTGTCTATATTGTGAACTATATCGAGCCTAGACCCAAAATGGCTATTGTTATGAGGACTATATGGAAAAGTAAGTGAAGAATTTCTCATTAGAATAGAATAGAATAATTAAGTGTCTTTTTTCTGATGAAATACATGATAGAAGACAGTCATCAAAGGACGATAATAAAACTAGTGAAATTAAATTACATGAACATAAATTACATACAAATAAACACAATCACAATTTTGCAATAGAATAATAATAAACAATAATCACAACACATCTATCTGTCAATTAAAGTTTGAAACTCTACTAAATACTAAATGGCCTAAATACAACATCATGATATTCACAAAACATGTTATAAATAATGTATATCTTTCATTTCTGCATCAATGTACCGTATATGATTATTTTAATTTCATTTTCTAACAACAATTTCCCAGGAAAACCATGTAGAATGGGTAATGGCAGTAGTGGGAATAGAACAGCTGACGAGCACGTAGTGATATTCCAACTCGACAAGAATCAATCCTACACTGTGAATACTGACAGTACTGGATCGAATCCACTACATAAACATGTCATCGACGTAACAATTCTTGAAAATAATAACGGAACAAACCTACAAGAAGGAGAATTTACTGATAATAACCATGTGCAAAATGAATCCATCAGTAAGGTCGACAATTCTACTGGAACGAATCCAATACATAAACATGTCATCGATGTAACGATTCCTGAAAAAGATAATGGAACGAGTAAAGAAGAAGGAGAATTCGCTGGCGATAATTCTGTGAAAAGTGAATCTGTTCGGAAGGTTGACGCAATCGAATCGAATCCAGTACATAAACATCTCATCGTAGTAAAGATTCCTAAAAAAGATAACGGAACAAGTACAGAAGAAGGAGAATCTGCTAATAACTCTGAGGAAAGTGAATCAATCAGGATGGTCGACACTGAACCGAACCCCGAAGTGAATATACAACATCGTAGCTCCATGGAAACAGAACAGTTTTGCAGTTGTGAAAATTCAAGCGAAATACGTATGGGAGAAAGTTAAGACAATATTGCAGACAGTAAATGAGGAAACATGATGACAAGTGTTTTAATATTGATATTTTTTTCAAAACCAATCCCGTATCAAGAGTCGTCCATGGGAGTCGATTTAGCAGAATATAATTTTCCTGTGATAACTTTTTACTGGTGTGAGGTATCGAAATTCTAATAAAGATTTTTTCAATACCTTCAAGATTGTGTAAGTAATAACTATTGATCTCATATCACATAATTGTCACGCGTTAGAGATGTGTTTCTTTATCCGTATACGCTTGACAACTATGCAATATAAGATGAATAGTAATTTCTTATATCATCTATATCATACTAAATTCCTCTTGGTTGGTAGATTATGTTACGTTTTACCGGCCACATTAGGTTTTCAAAACATTCTGTTTGTACTTTGAGCAAATAATAAAAACCTTAAATGATAAAAGTATATTTCTGGTATTTTAGACTACAACCTCTGTGCGCTGCTCATCAATTATCCACCCAACTAGGGAATTTAAAAATGTGATTGGTTCATATTTAATTGAGTGAATTGTTATCTGTATCTCCCAAGAATGCATGACATAAACTTGGACTAGCCTATGCGTCACACATTTTCTTAATGAGTAGACGGCAATGTCCCCCAATCATATTTGGGTACTCCGATCATATTTATTACAAGCATTTTCCCCAAATCTTCTTCTACTATGGTAACCTGATAGCCATTCTATCTCCCTCTATATTTAATTCAACAATAACAGAATTATTGGTTTTGACAAACGAATATAATTTCAACTACTTATCAAACAAAGAAATTTTATTTCATCAAAAACATTGTTTCATAATCCTTGGAAACATACTCAAAATCAATTTGGTCTAATACATCTAGTTTTATTTATAAAATACAATATACAGAATTTATATACTTTTTATAATGGCCGAAGACAATACATCCCCTACGAGTCACTTCCAAAAATTCAATTCCGAAACTGAACTCACTGACACAATAATAACCATCGAAAACAAAAGAATTCCAGCTCACCGTTCTGTCCTATCAGCCAAAAGTAAATACTTCAATACATTATTCACATCTGGAAACAACCTGAAATCCGAAGAGATTATTTTAAACGATTTAAATTCTGAAGCTGTCGAAAGTATAATCACTCATTTCTACTCTTCAGAAATTACTATCAACGAACTTAACGTAGAAAACATATTTACATCATCATGCTATCTTCAAGTTGAGGATATAAAGAATTTGTGTTGCAAATTCATGAAAGAAACCCTGGATATTTGCAAAGCACTTTATTGGAAAGCTTTATCCGTTCTTCATGGTTGTGGAGATCTGAAAGATTATATCGATCATTTTATAAGGGTGCATTTCCATGATTTTATTAATAATGAAGAATTCCTTTTGCTGTCAGTTGATAATCTTGAAAGTATTATAGGACATGAAAAACTCCACGTACCTTCTGAAGAGATTGTACTTTCTTCTGTGATGCGTTGGATAAATTATGATCCTAAGCATAGATCTACTTATCTGAGTCGTTTACTCGGTAAGGTACGTTTGTCTTTGTTGGGTTTAGACTATCTTAATGAAGTTGTAATGGCAGATTCGCTGATAAAAAGAGATGGAAATAGTGTGGTTATGGTTGAAAATGCTAGAATGCAGCTCGAAGAAAATGGTTTCAATGATGTGGATTTGAAGAGAAAATTATCTCGGAAGTCAGAGAATCTATTTGCAGGTATGTAGAGAAATTATAACATCAATTTGTGAGGTTATGAGATTTAATTGAATGAAAAAAATATTATTTGTAATAGATACCTCCAGAACAAGATCCTTTGGAATTATGAATCCCAGAATAATCTCATTTACACACTTGGAAATATGTTTTCTTAGCTGTATACGTGAAATTAGATTAAAAGCCTTCAAATGTACCCTTCTCCTTTCATTTATTAAATTTGTTTTCATTATTGTTTACAAACTTGATTTATATTGACCTTCGCTTTTCCTCCTTATCATAGCACAAGACAAGACATATTCAATCGGTAATACCATCTACAAAGATATTCCATGTCCTTGGGAACATATCTGGAAAGACTGTGGAATAGCTTGTCTCAAAGGAATTGTCTATCTTGTAAAATACGACGAAAATAATTCCGATTTCGAATGTGGTTTGAAAATGATATCGTACAACTTGCTGTCGAAGAAATGGATGTCGCTCGCAGATGTTCCTTTGAATCGACCACTCGAAGCATACAATCTGATACCGTTCCAGAATGAATTGTACTTGTTCACAGTCAGAGCAAGGTCGGACAATTTGGTGAAAACAGACGTTGTAAGGTTTGTAAAATCATTTGTTTTTTATCCATACCAAAAAAAGGCAATTTCACTCTTTAATATAAGTGTAATTAAATGGAAAAGCTTTATGAAATAACCAATCTGTCGGTTACATCCGAAAAGTATGAAACTTATATTATCCGAGGATACATTTAACGTCCGCAAATTTGACCCTCAATACTGACCTCTACTTAAACTAATTATATTTTATTCTATTTCCGACTGACGAATTGTTACATTATATACTGTTATTCACAATGTATTACTGTTCATACAGATATACGTAAAGACAGATGCGAGCTAGATAAATCAGTGGCAAGCTGTATTATTGTTCCTTCATTGATCCTGGCAGCCATGTTATGGCACACGACATTGCATGTCATGATAACCAGTAGATATATTTCTCTGTTTTTCTTCTCTCTCTACAGATACAGCACTGTTGATAACAGCTGGACAACGAGAGAATCAATTCCATTGTTCAAATATTTTTCGAGTATCGTTCCGTTAGGTGACTACATTTACGCGTTCTCGGACGATTTGTTTTATGGTCCCTCGATGAGCAAGCGGTGCGCAAGGTAAATGAATTTGCGATGGAAAATCTCCCACCTGAAGGATTTTTTCCTAAATGGAAGATCAGAAAACTTTATAGCAGTGCAAAGTAGAAAATTAATTAAACCAACATGAGGTGAAATGAATGAATGTTAGGGTTCGAAGGCGCGTCGACAGCGAGGTCATTTTGCGCCTATAGAGTCACGCGATTGTCAAAACACATGTCAAAAAAATTGAACGGTTAAACCAAATATTTTCAACTGAACAAGGATTTGGATCGATTATTGATCGACATTATGGATCGACAGTGTCTTAGATAAAACTTCTCCGAATGGGTTGAAGCAACTTCACTATAATAGATTCAAACGGAAAGTCGCAACAATAGTTTGCAAGTTGGATTGTCATTGAAAACGTTAAGTCACCCAAATCCTACCTAGCGACTAGAATTCTATGAATTTGTCCAAACTATGAAAATGTCATCAACATAACGATTCTCCTAGGTTCAATCCAGACACTTGCATGTGGATTGAATTACCACCGAGATACTTCCGAAGACATCGTTACGGCGTGGAAGTATATGAAGGGGAGATCTACGTAGTTGGGGGCTGGAACGAAGAAAGTGGTTTTCCTAAAACGGGTGAAAAGTACAACCCTAAGACTAATTCGTGGTCATGTATTGCGGACATACTACCTGCTGGTAGATACGATGTAAGTATTTAATTTGTCTCTGTGAGTTTGGTGTATCGTTGTTATGAGCTATCATAAGGCATAAGGCATAATATGTTGGCAAACCAACGAAAACCTCAATACATGTTGGTAAGTCGCAAGGTGTGTGTGTGTGTAGCTTTCCAATACATATCATAAAATCCCGCTCATCTTACAACACATATACCATTTTTTACAAGTAAACTTTATCAGACAATTTTCTTGAAATACTTGGACAAGTGATCAAGTGGTTATCACACTGTACTGTCATTCAGGAGACCAGGGCTCTATTCTCGCCATGGTCGACCATCCTGACAGCGGTTTTTCGTGGTTCTCCTCTGTCGTTCAGCTCAATTCTGAATTAGTTCCTTAACTACAGACCACGACCGACTCCTTCCCACTATATCCAAAAACACCCAATAAAATAACCTTCCGTCTCAACTTCCTTTCATCTCATTTGTCATTCACCGATGCCGATAAATCGTAGCCATCAGTACAGTGCTTGGTTGAACCCAATATAAATAAATACATACAAATTAATAGATACAATTTCTTGAAATCTCATCAATATTTGTGTGTTTCAGCCTAGTTTAGTTGTTGTGAACTCCCTGCTTTACGCTCTCGGGGGTACCTCAACAAACAACCCTGGAGATGCCGACGAAGAAGAACCCCGGTACGCCACGGTGCAAGTCTACGACAAGACCCTTGACACGTGGTCACTGACCGACGACCTACAAACACCTTGCCAAGGTCAATACCTGAACTTGAACATTGTGCCAGTACCAGAACCATACGATTGAGATTAAAGAATTCTTACATCTTGAAATTGTCCTACAATTTATTCCTGATACATTTTCCATTTCTTTCTATTTTTTTCTATTGAGAGTCCATGGGAGTCGCTTTAGCGGAGTATCAGGTTTTGGTGATAACTTTTAAACGGTATCAACTACCAACTATCAATGACCCCTTATAATTAGTATCTTGCTCGAGCAAGAGACTGGCGACGTCTTAATGAAGAAAATGGGTCAATAAGGGTCAACATTCTGAATTCATAATAATATTATTTAATAATCTCGGTCATTGTCGAGGTTACATTGAGATGAAACAAAACACCAACACAAGTAGAATCAAATGTTATAATCAACGAAAAATAAATTGACATAAATACAAGCAGCCCCCGTGGCTTAGTCAACTGTCGCTAATTGTAGGAACTGAAGTCGGATCGGGCGTGGGTTTGAGTCCCGTATAATGCATGGGTTTTATTACACGTTCTTTTACTTACCATCACTTTATACTTTCATTATTACCCGCTCATTCGTACCCCCGTATAACCTAGCTGTCGGTATAGGTTCAACAATCCAAGGGAGTCGATTTAGCGGAATATCAGGTCTTTGGTGATAACTTTTGAACGATATGTGGTTTCAAAATTCTAAAAACATGGAAATAGGCCAACAGATATTTTCAATACCTTCAAGATGGTGTAAGTAATAACTATTCATTTTACATCGCATAATTGTCGGGCGTATACGCTTTGAAAATGTGTTTTTTTAAGCGTACGACTGACAATCATGCTATTCGAGATAAATAGTTATTACTTTCATCATCTTGAAGGTATTGAAAATATCTGTGTTTCCTTGTTCTTAGAATTTCGATATCTCATACCGTTCTAAAGAAATCACAAAAAAACTGATATCCCACTAAGAGCTGGTTGTACCAAGTGATGATTAGTGAATTAAGCAAAAATTAGCGAATTAACTTGTTATCACCCTTGGTTACCTATGTTATTTTTGTACCTTAATTAATGACTAACTAATTAATATTTAATCATCAGTTGATACAATCGGCTCTAAGTCGACTCTTATATGGACTAGCGAAAACAAATTCTCTGCCAAAGGTACATTGCTCATTGTGATTGATGTCGATGAAGCGTGGCGAAATTCAATCAAAGCTCATGAACGCGTCATTATTAATGTCACGTGGTTGAACTGACGCGTCATAACTCGTCAGAAACGACCTTCTAGATTATTCCAATTAGATCAGACATTCAGTACACCAAGTCAGTAATACAAGAGTGCATTGTGAAATAACATTACACGTATTCGATTCAAACTATATATGTGTAAAACAAAATCCAGGAAGTTTTAAAAATAAATTTCGATAGAATAATATCAAAAAAAACGTAGTGTATATCGACAAAATACTGGAAGATACCGTCAAGTGAATATCGCGTTCTATCGAAAAAATATATATTAAGAAACTTTCAATAGATTTGATAAGATATATATTATCAATAAAAACATGATATATATAATTATATAGATATACCAGAAAATATCGCCAAGTGAAAAAACATCGCCAAAAATCGGTTCATATTCGAACAATTCTATATATTAAAAAACTTATATCAAGATAATTTGAAGAAATTTCGATGAAATAATATCAATAATATCGAAATATATCGATATATATACCAGAAGATACAGCAGAATACAATCGATTTTAAAATCATGAATTCCAAAATTCGTGTTTATTTGGTTTTAATCGTGATTTCTGTTTGTATTCTGACGGCCTCATCTTCACATAATCGACCACGTGAGTATTACTCATTGTTGCTTGACGACCCCACCAACAGGTAGGTTATTTGGGGGTACGAATAAGTAAGTAGGCCTAATCTATATAAAGAATAGCTGTTTATTTCACAAGTATTACATAATACAATTCTTAGTTCACATATTTCCATAAAGCCTTGAAGAAGGCTTATCTGTGGATTAAATAAAATTATAAAACAAAATAAAAACACTATAACTGCTTTATAAGGAGGGAGAATCAGAATATTGATAGAAGTGAATTAAATGTTAATTATATCATTTATATGACCACCAAAATTTTGAAACATTTGGTGCCAACAATTATGATAACAATGACAACTTTACATAAAATAATTAGAAATATTGATCGTAGAATGCCTAATTTGACTCTAAAAATGGCTTCAAATTTCTTAATGATGATGAATAATTTGATATTGAAACTATAAGTAATAATAGGTTCACTCGATTTGGGACACTGTTCTTCCATTTATCATCGCTACCATCTTCATCATCACCTGCTCATTCGTATCCCCGTATTACCTAGCTGTTGGTGGGGTCGTCAAAAATGCATGGAAGTAGATTTAGTGGAATGTCAGTTTTTGGCGATGAATTTTGAAGGGTTTAGCCTAATATAACAAAATTCTAATATGAGAAAAACACGACTAATATGAAAAAAATTAACCCTCTTGACCTCTGAGCCCCTCAAATGAACTGGTATCGTTTCAGCCACAACAAGGCCCCTTGATATCACGCCGACAGAGAAATGTCCGAAGGGAACTTATTACCAACCCGACTGTAACTTCTGTACCTGTAACCCGGAAACAGGAGTGACAAGGTGCACGGATATTGGCTGCTGGCCCGGGTACAGCACCCCAAACCCCTCTGAGAAGACAACAGTGTGATCAGTATACGATGTTGAATTCAGGCATACATGGTGTATTTTTGAGAAAATTGTATTTCGGTCTATTAAAATATTTGTAAAAACTGAAGAGCATTGGGAATTTACTATTCACTAGGAAAACGCCATAGCCTGCTGACCGGGGTACAGCACCCCAAACCCCACTGAGAAGACAACAGTGTGATCAGTATACGATGTTGAATTCAGGCATACATAGTGTATTTTTTGAGAAAATTGTATTTCGGTTTATTAAAATATTTGTAAAAACTGAAGAGCATTGGGAATTTACTATTCACTAGGAAAACGCCATACTGCTGACCGGGTTACAACCATATATATATATATACATGTTGATCTATACTTTATTCGGGACATACATATTTTTTTGAATAAAATTGTATGGATTCATAAAATTATTTGTACTGAGACATTATTCGACAAGAAATCCATATCTTCTGACCGTGTTGATCAGCACTGCTAACCATGTGTGAACTATGATCATATAAACATAATAATACTATTATATTTTATATAAATATTATTTCGTTATAAATTGTTGTCAGTAACTGAAGAGCATTGGGAATTTACTATTCACTAGGAAAACGCCATATATGCGCGGGATTATATATATATATATATATATATATATGTTAAGCTCTTTTCTCGGGACAACCACTTTCGCTCTTTAGAATACAATTGATGGATCTGAAAAGATCCGTTGTTGTCCCGACGTTTCGACAAGATATCACTTGTCATCTTCAGGGATCCGTGTTGATCAGCAGGCTGCGTGGAACCGAATGTGTAACCTCATATATATATATATATATATATATATATATGCGTGTATGTGTATACATGTCTGTGAATGTGATATGAACGTGTTCCAGCCACTGCGAAGGACAGCGGCTCCAAGAAGTGTCCGAAAGGAACCACTTATCGTGTTGAGTGTAACATATGTAGCTGTGACCCGAAGACGAGCACGGATGATATGTGCACCAAAATGGCTTGTTAGATGACCGTCTCCATCCTACTTTTATGAAGCTTTGTTTATCCATTTTGGGGTTTTTTTTTGTATACACTGCACAGGTCGCTGGGTTTGTCCGATTGACATGAAACTTTTTTTGTACACGCATACTTATCCAAGTTAGAACTGTATAGTTTTTGGGTCAGATCGGTTGGATAATTTTTGAGATACATCATATCAAACTTTCTGAAAACCCCATTTTAGAAATTAGAAATAATTCAAGTTTAGTGTTTTATTGAATGTCGAGTGAAGTGAAATGTATAAATAGCAACATGCTAATAAAAGTTTACTACTACCACTACTAATAAATAATTGAATGTAGTCAAGTATTTCTAATTATAATTATTTTCTTTTACCGAGCTTCCGTCATTCCTGCCGTCGAAGTCGAACTGTAAGTATATAGAGTGACATTTTGAACATGGTTAGTGTTAGGGTTTAAACTTTGAAGACGCGTCAACAGCGAGGTCATTTAGCGCCTACGTTCACGTCCGTGTACTTTGCCATAGTTGTCAACGTTTGTGGATGTTTCAAGCATATGGAGGGAGCGAGATAGCAAGAGCTAGAAAAGTAAGATCATATGATAGAAAATAAAAGAAGACGATCATAAACGAAGGGAAAGTGGAAACACCGGCACATGCAGCGCAGTGGTTAACGTGCTCGCTTCATGTGATCCGGGAGGCGAGGGGAATTCCGAACCCAGTTCGATCCCCGCCGCCGACCATCTTTACAGGGGTTTTTCATGGTTTCCCTCTGTAGTCTAGGCTAACACCGGGATGGTTCCTACAATAAGTCGGCCATGACCGCTTCCTTCCCACTATCCTTCTCATTACCCAAGAACCTTCATCTCATCATCCCATCATCTCATTAATCATCCATCCGACGCCATTAGATCTCAGTTATCATAACAGTGCGTCGTTAAATTCAGTATATATAAAAAGTAAAAAGAAAACGAAATAGAATAAAAATATAAACGGAAGGTTCAGTACTCCCTCCACATACTCCGGTCACCAAAAGGCTTCCACTCGACCGAGACGGTCCAAACTTGGTCTGGACCCTCACTCCAGACCGTGTCCCAATTTTTGTGCTGTTAAATACACATCAAGATACTCATGCTTTATTTCCAATAGGATATTACCATTGTCGGTAAAGAGGGAAACGCACGTCGATCACCATGGCAACTAAGGTCTTTGTTTACCTGGCTCTCGTTGCAGTAGGTGTCTGTTTGATCGACCGTGAACTCAAATTAGTGACTGCATACGAAGTAATTATAAGCGGAGGCAAACGTGAGTCAAGTTACCAATTTTTATAATTGATTTAACATTTAATACTTTCAAAACGTAATTATTTTGAAAAATGTATATAATTAAATCGAATTATTCATGATATTTATTCAGACATTGAAGACACCGTTGGGCGTGGGCACGAGTCCCGCATAAGGCATGGGGTTTTTGTAAACGTCCTTTCACTTATCATCACTTCATAGTTTCATCATCACCTGATCATTCGTACCCCCGTATAACCTAGCTGTTGGTGGGGTCATTTATCTCACAACGCATATTCTGCGTTTGCCTAGTATTTAGTGCGTGTTCCACTACTGAATAAATGGACTTTCTCTCTAATTATGGATAAACTATTATTGTTTTCCAGCGTATGAGCAACGTCCATCAATTGTGACAGAGAAATGCCCAGAAGGAACTGTTATCAGGAATGATAAGGGATGCATGATGTGTCATTGTAATCCTGAAACGGGAGCACAGATTTGCCCACTCAATATATGCCACTAAATTACTCAAAAAACTGTCAACTACATATATGGGCTGCGTTCCGGAACCTCCAGATCCTACTACAAGTGTACTGGATGCATTCCGAAACCTACTCCGAGTAATTTACTGAGCGTTCAGAAACACACTCCAGTTGATTCTGCGTACTGGAAACACTGGAACTATTTGTCCCAGTAAACGTAATGGCGCCCTCGAATGAATGATGCTAGATTACATTAGTACTTAATTATACAAAAAAAGTTGTAGTTTGTGAATGGGAAAATGATTAAAAAATTTGATTATTACTAACAATCAATTCAACATTCAAAATCAAACAAATTGAAAACATATCATATTAAAAATAATAATTTTAATTAAAAATGATAATAAAATGGGGTGGTAAGATCGCCCTTGTGGTACCCCGTCCAAACGATCCTACTTTCATCCTTAGCCTCAATAGGGGAACAATGATTTCGTATCAAGTTTCGATGTTATTAATGAAAAAAAGATTACATCAGAGTTCACTGACAAACCGAAGTGTAAATATTGTTGTAAATAAGGCTCAGAAACTTCATCTGGATGGATGCTATTTGGTTTAAAATGTATGTTGATTTGCATTTGATTTTTACACGTTGTTTCATAACCCAGCATTTTAATGGAAAACAATAATGTCATCCATCTTTCTACTTTCGAAATGTACTGGGTGCGTTCCGTTATTGAGGCAAGTACTGTACTACAAGAAGGGCCAGTACGTTTCTGAATGACACATAATGGAATACACATAATGAAAAATCGTTGACCAATTGACGACTAGCAATCCCCGCTCCATGACGTCACAAATCATAACATCCAGCAGGCACGTACTGGCCATGAGGCCACACCGGCCATTGGCCTGTGGGCCCCCATAGTTATATATTCGAGAAATTTCGTATAGTTCCCAAAACTTGTTGAATCGAATTGAAAAACATAAAATTTCCCTGCAGGGCTGAATTCTCTCCTCCCTTGCTATGCACTGCACACTTAGTTTTGGGGACTCACTATTGAGTTCTTGCCCGGAGCGCTAAAATGACACAAAACGACCATGCAATGGGTAAATATCAGTTGGGCACCTTTAGTTCTATAAGAAAACACATTTTGTGCATCCTGAAACACGTTGAACCATATTAAAAAAGTGTATCATTGAGAAAAATTCCCTGCGGGGCCAGAAGGGGGCTTGTAGGCATTATGTAGGCAAAGGTTTACGCAAAGGTTTGTGCATGACGCCCTTTCAAAATTATTGCCCCTCCTGACCTAATATCCTAGCTACACCACTGCTATGTTTAAAATGCTTCGATAAAAACTATTAATTATTGTTGAAAAAAAAACTTCTGTTTTCCTTGTCCTGGATTTGTTTTTTTATAATTAATAAAATAATCAAGTAATTGAATGGTCACCATAAAGTGGACCTTAATTTCAGTGCTGGCCGGTGGGCCTATTACTTGCCAGTACGTCCCTGACATCCAGTGGTTCATTTGTGCCGGAACGCACCGGAATGGCGTTCCGGTTCCTTTTTTGAAACTGGTACGCACGTTCCAGTTTCAAAATGATGGAAAACCAAATATAGGGTGGATTTTTATTAATTCACTAATACTTTTGCCATGTAATATAATATTTAAATGTGAATAAATATTTTTCTATTCTGAGAATGTTTCTTTATTATCATTGTTATAAATATTTATCGTTCAATAAAGAATGGAATAATTTCGAATCATTCTCGTAAATACGTTTTAAGGCTTCTAATGGCGTCTGATGGATGATTAGTGAGCTGATGAGATGAAGCTTTCTTGGGTAATGGGAAGGATATTGTGTAGGAAGCGGTCTTATTGTAGGAACCATCCCGGCATTAGCCTAGACTACAGAGGGAAACCATGAAAAACCCCTGTAAAGATGGTCGGCGACGGGAATCGAACTGGGTTCGAAATTCCCCTCGCCTACCGTATCACATAAAGCGAGCGCGTTAACCACTGCGCTTCATGTGCCGGTATTAATAAACCAATTAATATTTAATCATCAGTTAGTTAAACCGACTCTCATTTATGGACATTAAAAATCAAGATTAAGAATCATTATAAATCTTGTATGATATCGAATTGGATGGATTTTTTTATGGATAATTTCATATGAACAATGGATCGATTGATATATTATTTCTTTCGTGTATGTCATTACTTTTTTAGTAGTTTATATTTAATTGCCAAGTGGATATATGTATCGGGAACCAATTAAAAATACGTATGTGTGTGTGCAATAAACATCTAGACACCGAGCCAATACGGTCAATACCGTCGTCGAAGTCCAACTGTAAGTAGATAGAGTATTTAAAAAGATTTTTTTAAATTGTTCTCCATGTTATTAGACGAGCTTTAGCGAGGATTCAATTTGACATACTGAAAAAAAATGGTGTTCGTTTTTATGTGTTTTTTTTTTTTAATTTTTTTGGTCGGTTCTCCATAGGTCAAACGGCCACAGCGATCAACTTCAAACTTTTCAAACTTAGATCTGTATAGTTTTGTGGCATTATAGGCGGTAACTTTTTTTTTATGAATTTTAGTAATTTCAATAATACCCATTAGAATAACATGACGGAAAAAAAAGAGAATATTTTTATTTTCCAAAAGTATGAAATTTTGCGTGGAGTTTATTTATATTTTGATACACATTTCTAAAAAATTTCAGCTTGATCTGGTCAGCCATTTTGAAGAAAAAACATAAAATGTGCCTAATTGGTACCACTCGAAGCAGTTTTGACCCATTTTTACCCATACTATTACTATTCGCTCGTCTAACAACGCATATATGGCGTTTTCCTAGTTATATATATATATTGGTATTATTTAAAACTGTTCAAAAATCGCGACCTCCCCCGGGACTTGAACCCGGATCTCCAGATTGCCGGTCTGTCCCACTACCCATTACGTCAGAGAGGAAAGGAATAACAAATTTAAAAACTGTTCAAGAAGCCCTTACTCTCTGACGTAATGGGTAGCCCGTCAGACCGGCAATCTGGAGATTCGGGTTCATTTCCCGGGGGAGGTAGCGATTTTTGAACAGTTTTAAATCATACCATAATGGTGGTAAGTCAGAAAGTTGTTGAAATAATTATATATATATATATATATATATATATTAATATTTATAACAACTAACTAATTAGATGAGATTAGCGAAGACTGGCTTCATTTCCATTTTATACTAAAATATAGTTTTGGATGTTTTTTGCGTTATTTAATAATAATGTTCAATGTTCTTTAGGAAATTACCATAGTCGATAAAGAGGATAAAACACGTCGATATAACCATGGCAACCAGGATGTTTGTATACCTTGCTCTCGTTGCAGTCGGTATCTGTTTGATCGACCAAGTCAGCGCCTTTTGTAAGTCTAGAAGTTCAATTATTATACTTTTAAACACTTCAAATGATGATGTGAAAAATAAACTAGGCAAACGCAGAATATGCGTGGTAAGTTGAACGAGATATCTGTATGAAGTATAATCGAAAACTCTACACACCTTGATCATTCGATAGTAACCGAATGAAATATATTTTATATGATCAAGGTGTGTATAGTTTTAGATTATTCTTTATATATACATCTCGCTCATCTTACAAAGCATATTCTGCGTTTCCCTAGTTTAGATTGAAAGTCTTCGCTGAGCTCATCCAACAAACACGCCCACATTCTCTGTTTCAGCCCCAATGAGACCTCCGTCGACCGATACTGGTAAATGTCCCCCAGAGGGGTTAATGACCCCGGATGGCTGCAACAAATGTGGCTGCGATCCAAAAACTGGCGAAATGACGTTTTGCACCAAAATGTCGTGCGTTATAAGTAGCTCGCCTTGATGACGATATTTGAATATAATTAGACGAGCTTTAGCGAGGATTCAATTTGACATAGGCCTACTGACAAAAATTGGTGTTAGTTTTTATGTTTTTTTGTCGGTTCTCCACAAGTCAAACGACTACAGCTATCAACTTCGAACTTTTTTTCAATATGGTTCCTCATCTAAAATAGTTCTGTATAGTTTTGTGGCATTATCGGGGGGTAACTTTTTTTATGGATTTTTTAAATTTAAAAAATACCCGTTAGAATAACACAGTGGAGAAAAAAGAAAATATTTTTATTTTCCTAAAAAATGAAATTCTGCATGAAGTTGAATTACATTTTGATACACATTTCTGGACATTTTCAGCTTGATCGGGTGAGCCATTTTGAAGAAAATATATAAAATGTGCTAAATTGGTACCACTCGAAGCAGTTTTTACCCATTTTTACCCATACTATTACTATCCGCTCGTCTAACAACACATATGGCGTTTTCCTAGTGATGATATAATAATATTACAATGTCTTGCGATTCCATGGGAGTCAATTTTTTTTGCGAGATATCCATTTCAGGCCAATTTTCCCACATAAATAATTGGCTTGATTCACAAATTTTAATTTATCATCAATTATTACGGCCAAAAATTTCATATCTCAGTCTTTCAAAAACTATTTCCGTTCATGACTATATTCAGCATTATAATCCTATTTTCATATCACTTTGATACCATAATTATATATTTAAGTGTCAAGTTTTAGACCATTTTTCTTGATCCATACTTCTATATTCTTTAGAATAAGTTCGATATACCAAATGATAATTTGATAGATGCACCATTAGTACAATTTAAAACATCGTTCATGTATAGTACAGATATAGTATTGGTCCAAGTACCGTCCCCTGGGGTACGCCTGTATTATAATTCTTTATACTTGAATACTTTTCATTTTATTTTATAGTCTGTGACCTTCCATAAAGAGTCAATGGCAGTCGATTTAGCGGAATATCAGTTTTTTGGTGATAACTTTTGACTAATTTAAGATATCGAAAATCTGAAAAAGAGGAAACACAGATATTTTCAATACCTTCAAGATGGTGTAAGTAATGACTATTTATACACATTTTCTAAGCATATACGCCTGCCAATTATGCGATGTTAGCTGAATAGTTATCACTTACACCATCTTGAAGGTATTGAAAATATCTTCGTTTCTTCGGAATTTCGATATCTCATACCGTTCAAAAGTTATCACCAAAACACTGATATTTCGCTAAATCAACTCCCATGGATTCTTAAGTTAGCTTGTAAACCATTCTTTCAGTTTGCCAGTGGACCCATATTTTCCAATTTTCGCTAGCTGTATCTAATTAATAATTAATATTGTAAATTATAAGTGTGAATTATTGTTATAATTTAGTAATATATATTATAAGAATATAAAAATATTGTAATACATTTTTATGTGAGCAACAAGTATCACCAATAAATTAAAACGTTTAAAATCTGTAACCAAGGTCCATATACCAACAGACAGCCGCGGTTTTTAAACCTTTGAAGTGATCCATGGCCTGTATATGTACATTGAGCTGACAAAATGTTCTTAATTCTACATTTCCATACTTCTAAGCTCATCTCACAACGCATATAAGGCGTTTTCCTAGTCTTAAATATAATATTGCACGATCGGATCTTCAATATGCCCGTTTGAGATCCACTTGCATACTTTCTACCATACTTTTATAATTTCCTTTCTCCTTTTTACAATTCTCAAGGCCTAGTTGTTGTATGGATGCTCAACTTGAGTGCTGAACTCTAAATTTAGGCTGATTATTGTGAATTAATATGAAATTATTCCCAACATATTCACAAACTCGTTTTTCACCCATGGTTCAACTGCGCCTCTAAACTACAAATGTCTGATTTTTTTTAATTGAGCTTAACGACCCCACCAACAACTAGGTTATACGGGGGTACGAATGAGCAGGTGATAATGCAACGATGTAGTGATGATAGGTGAAAGGACGTTTACAAAAACCCATGCCTTATGCGGGACTTGAACCCACGCCCAACGGTCAATTCAGTCTCTGAAGCGTGCCTCAGCTGACTGAGCTAACGAGGGCGGCCCAAATGTCTGATTCCGCTATGTTTCAACGTATATTGCTGATATAAACGCCATATTTGTAGTAAAAGATTTATCCCACTTATCCCATTTATCCCATTTATGTCTAGATTTATCCCTGCCGGGTAAAAAATTTTGAACAAAACCTGAAATAATTTACCATGAAGGCAGGGATGTCATTAGGATATGTGTATTGGGGGGGGGGTATTATTGTGAAATTACTTATTGTGGCGTATTAATAATAACATGAATACAATTGAACATGTTTTATAGTTTGTTTCATCTGTTCTTGGTAGCATTGGTTTCTATAGCAACTGAAGAAGTATGTTATAACTTTTCATCATAAAATTATTATAATATTATTTCGAAATGAAGTTTGGTTGTCCTTTATTTTATTTTTTGTGACTCCTGCCTTCGAATACAAAGCTATCCAAACATGATGATGGATATTACCATTTGTGCTCGTTATTTTCGTAGACAACCTTATTCTTACAAGTATACTCGCCAGAAATTCTACCAACAATAGTCATAAGTCATAACTTATGACATCTGAGGAGTCATAACTCGTCAGTAATGACATGAAGATGTGACATTCGCTCGTTATGACGGTCACGTACTTCTCGATCTCGCCGCTAGGTTGCAGTCACGTATACGTCGCTTCTCAATCTCGCCGCTAGATACCAGGTCGATAACACATGGGTCACGTGATACGGGTTTAGTTCACACGGACGACGGTAGATAAGATATATTAAAGGACATCACAAATATGAAACTAGATTTTGATAGATAATATTACAACATTCATTTTTCTTATTTTAGAGAAAACTAGAACCGTAATATCTTCTCAATTTCAGAAATTATATTTTATTTATTGGTCCCCAGCTCTGGCGTCGGAATCGGGGGGGATACAGGGGGCATTGCCCCCCCCCCCCCCCCCACCAACTTTTAGCCAAGGGAGGCAAGAAAAAGGTCTTGCAAGACTTGATTTGTCTCGTTGTTCTCAATTTGTCTCAATTGTTGAGCTTCCCCCCCCCCCAACTTTCGAAGTGTTCCGACGCCCTTGGTCCCCAATATAATTTTTCCCTAATCCCTAAATGTCCCCTAATTTTTAACAAATTCAAATTGAAGCTCAACCTATTTTGAGAAATTAATTACGATCAAGGAATATAATTTTCCTCGTAAAATTTGAATCAACCAATATTTCCCAAAAATCCCAATTCTAAAAACTAATAACACTTTGATTTTGACAGGTAAGTTGCGTGGTTAGGTAAACAGTGGAAATCATTCAAAGCAACAAAACAAATCATGCAAACATTTCAACAATTACATTTATTCAAAACATTAGGCTACACAGTTGACCGTTTTTTCGTAACCATTCATCGTTTCCTGTTGAAACCCACTTTGAATTTTTTCGTAACCATTCATCGGCCATATTGTAATTTTAGATTTTCCTTACCAAACATCCTAGTCAAACGAACTAGAATCAATCTCATTGGCCGACAATTTTCGATCCTTATTCAAATCCAACAATTTAAACCAACCGCGTCGCTTAGCCACGCCCCTCGATGCCAAATACAATTCAGCTTCCAAATAACTCAGAAAGAAGTCATTATCCGTATCGGCAATTCTAATTATCTCATGGGCCGCGCTCGTACTGTTGACAATCGTGTCTAGATCTTCGGGGCCGAGAACAATGCGAACAGCTGACTGTCTACATCCACCGTCACAATCACAACAGAATATGTTACAAGGGCCGTAACCACAACAAGGGCTTCCTAACGTCTCGTCGCTACAGTGAATTTTCAAGTCTCCTTTCAGTTGACCTTGGCAGCATTCGCCGCGTACTAGAACAAAAATCGAACGTGTCCCAATCACGATTGAACTTAACCGTAAACTTGGGAACTTGAAAGCCCGAGTTGCACGGATCAAGGTTTCGGTCAATGGCTTGACATCAACCCTTGAGCATCAACCCTTGACTTGTGTAGACGGTACCATTGATCGAAAAACCCTTGCCTTGCAGGGTTGACGTCAACCTTTTCGTTTAGAACATGTTCTATTTTCGATCAAGGCTTGACCGAAACCAGCCAATCAGACGATACTATCAATCATACTGCGCATCTTTCGTCGCGCAAGACCCACTGCGTTCCTGTCGAAGAAGTCATGTGATGGCTTCGACCAATCGGGAGAAATCTCAATATGGCCGTTTCTTGAACAGCTGACATTTGTTATGACGTCAGTGGGCTATCAAGCCTGATGGCAGGGTTGATCCGTGTAACTCTCTGCTCAATGTTTCAGTCAAGGGCTTGAGCTCAAGGGTTGATGTCAAGCCATTGATCGACACCTTGATCCGTGTAACTCATGCTTTACAAATTGTTTGTCATACGGTATTTCTCGTTACTGTTCACAACCACATTAAACTTGGTACTTAACAGTAGCAGTAACGTAGAAGTTTGCAAACTCCAAACTTAAGCCCCATTTACACGGTCCAAGTTGTCATCCAACTTCTGTGATTCAAGATTGGTTACAATTTCTTGGACCGTCTAAATGGAAAACTTGGAGAAAAAATCTCTCATCCAACCCTTGGACACATCCTTTCATCCAAGTCATTTCGTTTAGGAAATTCCTATTTTTCGTTCAACCTTTGATGACACCAACCAATCAGAGGCTTTGACGTCACACAAGTCTAGCGCGCATGCGCACTTAACGGCGACCGCTCGGTCTCCCGCCATATCTGATTGTCAGTCAGCTGTTACTAAGTCATCTAGATACTAGATCAGCATGTTCAACTATTGGGATTAATGTGCCGTGTATGGCCTTCAATAGATTGGACTGTGTAGACAGGCGTTCAATGTTCCATCCTAGTTGCTGTCAAAGTACTTGGACAAACCCTTGAATCCACGGACTTGGATGAAAACTTGGACCGCGTAAATATGGCTTTAGTTTCGTAAGTTTACGGAAAACGTAGGAATCGACCAATCAGCGCCTAGTTCAGACATACTATCGATGCCTGAATTTTTTGTTAATAACTAATAACAACATTGGGAATAAGACTAAATGCTGTGTAAATGAATTACGACATTGTAAAAACTGTAATAATTCTATCATTTTCTTATATTACATTATCATAAAGTGTGGAGAAAATTGTTAAACGCTTTCACTAGACTTTGAGGACACTATTCTTTTAGGTTATGTTGCGCTCTAGTACTGATGAATTACCTGCGACTGGAAGTTCCGCGAGCATTGTTGAAAGCACGGCCAGCAGGACGAATAGCATTGTTTTGGAATCCATGGCTACCTAGAAACACAGGATACATTGTTGGATGAGCGGTAGCGAAGACTTCCATTTAGTTCGAGTCAGCTCTTTCTGTTGTTTCATTGTGCACTTCACATAGGTGAAACTTTTTTTTGGATATTACTGATCTTCCAATTTAGAGCTGTATAATTCTAGGTATGGAGCAGATAGATATTGAAAAACTGATTATTGAAATTTGGAATGTAGGCCAATAAAAAAAAATGTAGTGACGGAAAAAATGTAAAATATCTGTATCCAAAAATGTATATTTATAATTGTAGTAAGGCCCAGTATTACAAATAATAAATTTGTTGATTAAGCGATAATTAGTGGGTTAGCTTGTTATTACCCTTGGTTACCAATGTTATTTTTGTATTGCAATTGATTAATTAGCTTAATTAGCACATTAAAATATAGGTCCACATATATATTTACTATTGACATTTTCACCATGGTTTTGAGCCTGTTATTAGAAGTGTATTTGTTAAATAACCACTAGATATTATCCAATTTTGAGTGCATTTCAAGCGCATATTTTTGCATTTTGAAGTTCATAAGTGCATGCGTAATTGAAGGTTTTTTAGTGCTTAAACAGTCCTAATTATAACTTACCCTAATCACAGAATTAATAATAATCCTCCGTCACAGCACCTTTAGTCTTGTTTGTTATTTCAACAACTAATCTCTGTCCAGATGTTATGCAGTACGTCTGTGCATGTCGAATTAAATGCAATTGCAGCTGAATACAGAGATGATGATTGGTGCGTTATTTTATTATGAGTATTAGAATACATAGCTAGCTGATTTCACAAAAAGACAAACTACGACGCGATTACTCGACTGAGTGCGAGATTAGCAAACAACGAGATTTATATTTTATCTGACAGATCATCAGTTATTTTAACTCGCTTGCGAATCGGCCATTCTTTGCTCATTCGTTCTCACTTCTTTACATGCACCAGAGAAGATACCTAAATTTATCTTCACTATTTTTTTCTATTTTCAAAAAACCAGTGGAATTGATTGATAAATTCAAGATACCTAGGTATCTACACTACTTTTTCCATTTTCAAAAAACCAGTGTAATTGAATGATGAATTCACATCACAGAGATAATTTTATGCTTTTAAATTAAAACTAGGCAAACGTAGAATATGCGTTGTACGATGAGCGAGATGTCCATAATGTAAAATCGAAAACTCGACACACCTTGATCATATGAAAAAAATCATTTGATACCAACGAATCTAGGGAGCCGTGGGACTATCACTGCAACATTTTCCTTCTATTATTTCTATTTATTCATTGAATAAGAAACATCCATTACATTATTTTCTTTAAAATTGCTGGTCCGAATTGCATACAAATTTTTAAAATAATGTGTATTGCTGTGTGTTTACATTCAAAGAAAATTTGAATCATATGGAGAGATTTTGTTTCACAATTTTTTCCGCCCAGCCTAATCTTATGAGGTTTTTATAAACTTTGAGAATGGTCCGACCGAATGGACCCAAAGACTATACAGTTCTAAGTTGGATAAGTTTGCGTATAACTAAAAAGTTTCATGTCGATCGGTCAACCCCTGCGACCTGTCCATAGCCCACAAACTGAAAAAAAAAAAAGACAAAGCTCTGTAAAAGTGGGATGGAAATCTTCGCTAACGCTCATCCAATCATCTAGAAATCTAACTAAATATGTCGTATTTTGCTTCTCTGTTACAGCTCGGTTGATACAGTCGTCTACTCAGTGAGAAATTATAACAAGCGTCATCAACAGTTGATACACGAGCGTCCAATCAGCTATCGAGAAAAAAGTGCAAAGAGCAAAAGGTTAGTGAAATAGATTTATAATACTTATATATATATATATATATATATATATATATATATATATATATATATATATATATATATATATATATATATATATATATATATATATATATATATATATATATATATATATATATATATATATTACCGGCACATGCAGCACAGTGGTTAAAGCGCTCGCTTCATGTGATCCGGAAGGCGAGGGGAATATCAAACCCAGTTCGATCCCCGCCGCCGGCAATCTTTACGGGGGTACATAGTGGTTTCCCTCTGTAGTCTAGGCTAATGCCGGGATGGTTCCTGCAATAATTCGGCCATGACCGCTTCCTTCCCACTATCCTTTCCATTACCCAAGAACCTTTATCTCATCATTCCATCATCTCAGTAATCATCCATCCGACGCCATTAGATCTGCGCTATCATAACAGTGCGTCGTTAAACCCAATATAAAAATAATAAAAGTCTCTTATCTATTGAATGAAGATAATTAAGCATCATTGTAGAAGATTGAATTTATTTTAACATTGCTTAACGACCCCACCAACAGCTAGCTTATTTGGGAGTACGAATGTTCGGGTGATGATGAAATCGTGATAAGTGAGTGAAATAACTTTCACAAAGAAATACATGCCTTTTGCGGGACTCGAATCGAGGCCCGATATGCCCCTCATCTCCCGGATCACACGAACCGAGCGCGTTAACAACTGTGCTACATGTGCCGGTTTAACGTAGTTCCTCACTAATCAATAGCTTATAAGGTCATTACAAAAAACCAGGACATCTCTCTCTCTCTCTCTCTCTCTCTTTCTCTCTCTCTTTCTCTCTCTCTCTCTCTCTCTCTCTCTCTCTCTCTCTTTCTCCCTCTCTTTCTTTCTCTCTTTCCCCCCCTCTCTCTCTCTCTCTCTCTCTCTCTCTCTCTCTCTCTCTCTCTCTCTCTCTCTCTCACTCGCTACAACTGCTCGATCGTTTTGACCTTTGACCTGTATTGGTACCCTCCTCATTATCTCACGACCTCCGTGTCACGAGCTATTTGCATGTCGTTCGATCGCCCGTCTCAGCCCATCATCTATGATCACCGATCTGGGGTTTCGAAGTGTCAACTATGGTCTTACAAATTATTGTAGGAATTTTTGGCTATTTTTATCTGTGGGTTTAATTTGCGTCATGGATATTGTAACCCAGGAATGTAGCCAACTTACTAATAAAAAAATATATATATCGAAATCTGTATATATATATATATATATATATATATATATATATATATATATATATATATATATATATATATATATATATATATATATATATATATATATATATGTACATCTGTATACAAAAAACAGCAGATGTGATTTTTTTTACATTTCAAGTAAATTTTGCATATATTCTCGTAAAATAAAAATTTATACGTATTTTTTAGTTTCAACTAATTTCGTGCCTTGACAATTTATACGCACCTAGTCCTATATTTTAGTATTTATGTATTTTATGTATAGGCCTACGTAGCCTTTTTTCGAATACTTCTAGTTATGTATTAATCTATTAACTATTAGTTAAGGTACGGAAATAGTATGCGTAATCAACGGTGATAGCAAGTTAATCCGCTACCGCTAACTATTGGTTAATCCACTCACAATCAGTATACGTAAACTCGAATCTTGGGCGTTTTTTGTTATACCCCTGTACTCCATCCATCCAGACAGAATAATGAATAGAACACAAATATTTGATAATTTACCATAATTGAAAGTTGAACCATTTATTTTCAGCTTAGCCCAAAGCCAGTTCTTTTACGAACACATCGATACCACACACGATAAAACATCTCAAGAAGTAATCAAATGGTGTTTGTAACGCGAGATGCATGTTTTGTGACCATTTTCAGTGTCAACTAAACTTTAAATTATCGTAGTGGCTATGAACGTATTGTTGTGAAACTGCTGCACACCATTCAGAGAAGCACCTTCTAAAATATGGCCGATCCATAATAAACATTCACAATATTTTCAAAAATCATCACTCTGGTGGGAACTTTTTTCCCTCTGACGACTGAGGACGCCTTAAAGGCGTTGTTCCTCCAACTTCACATCCTGTTTTTCTTCGTGTCACTACCATATACCAGCTCGCTCACCTCTTCGCATATACATAATACCTCTCGTTTATCTGACCACAGATCTCTTGTATGCATTAAATAGTTTCAGGAGCTAATGCCGGGTATTTAGTTACCGAATTGCTGGATAGATAAATATATGACACTTATCTCCTATCGAGATTATCAATCAGATGAGTCGTGTCATTTGTATTACGCTAGATAATGTCCTTCGGTGTTGTTTTTAGTAGGGAAACGCAGAATATGCGTTTTAGGATGAGCGAGATATCTGAAAAAAAAAATTTTTTTTTTTTAACGACGCACTGTTATGATAGCGCAGATCTAATGGAGTAGGATGGATGATTAATGAGATGATGGGATGATGAGATGAAGGTTCTTGGGTAATGGGAAGGAAGCGGTCATGGCCGACTTATTGTAAGAACCATCCCTGCATTAGCCTATGTTATGATAGCGCAGATCTAATGGAGTAGGTTGGATGATTAATGAGATGATGGGATGATGAGATGAAGGGAAGGAAGCAGTCATGGCCGACTTATTGTAGGAACCATCCCTGCATTAGCCTAGACTACAGAGGGAAACCATGGAAAACCCCTGTACAGATGGTCAGCGGCGGGGATCGAACTGGGTTCGGAATTCCCCTCGCCTCCCGGATCACATAAAGCAAGCGCGTTAACCACTGCGCTGCATGTGCCGGTTATCTAAAATTAAAATCTAAAAAACTCTACACACCTTGATCATATAAAATATAGGCCTATTTCATTCGCTTACTAACGAATCTAGGGAGCCGTGAATCTATCACTGAACATTTTTCCGCTATTATTTCTATTTATTCGTTGAATAAAGAACATGCATAACATTATTTTCTTAGAACCTGATATATATAAATATATATTCTTCATTTATTTATTCTTTTCCTAATTTATTTATTATTTAATTCTAATTTAACTGTCTTATATGGAAATAAAGTCTTAAAACTAGTTTTTAATTTGAATATTTAACAAAAATCCTGACCAAGTCCAGAGAGCGATAAACCAATTGTAAAAACAACCTCACCTCTTTGTTTATATATCTATAAGAAAATATAATATTTATATCTTACCAGCATCGTTCGTGATGCCATCTGTTTTTTCTTACCAGAACGACTTCCTAGAAGTCCAAATAAATTCCCTAACAAATCTCTGTGGAAAGGACAATATATACGGATAGCATGCAAGGGGTGTGGTGCTTTTAACCCTTCGCGTTGACATTTTTATGTCCAACCAAAATGCGACAAACATTTTTATAAAACTATTAATTCAATCGAAAGTATTGACACAATTTTAATTTAAAGTTTATGCGAATAATCTAGATTTTATTCTGAATATTATTGGATAGTCGTTTTTTGGAAAAAAAAATGTTTTACTTTGAATATTGAGGAATTTCTAGATTTGTCGTCGCAAATAAAATGGTCGATGATCGTTATTTGTGGTGTCCAATAGAAATGAGACAAACATAAATTTAAAATATTGAATTCAAGATCTACTGTACTGAATTGAGTGAAAATGAATACATCAAATTGAAGGATATTTTTTTATCTATATTATAAAATTTAATTTGAAATTATTACTTATATCTATTTTGAATTATAGTCGATTTTGTGCAAATGAGCGTCTCGTTTTTGTTGGTTTTAAATGTATGAACTGTAACCAAATGACAATTCTCGGACTGCGATGACAGTGGTCATTAATTATTATAGTTGTGTCCACAAGAGATGAAGGTTCCGATCGACCGTAACTTGTATTCACGAGAGATGAAAGTTCCGAGCGACCGTTTCGCTATCCCACACCAATAGCGAGCGGGTGGTTCGAACCTTCATCTCTCGTGGATACTATGCTAGTTCCACGCGCACCCACCTTACTGTGCTATGCGGTACACTCCTATACATAAATAATCATAGATAAACGATAGATTTATAAATTTAAAATGTGTGAATGTTATCAAATAATTACTAGAAAATCGCAGTAAGATAAGCGAGTTAGCTATTTGATATATAATAGCAATCTACCGGCACATAGAGCGCAATGGTTAAAGCGCTAGCTTCATGTGATCCGGTAGGCGAGGGATTTTCGGACCCGGTTCGATCCCCGCCGCCGACCATCTTTACAAAGTGTTTTTCGTGGTTTTCCTCTGTAGTCTAGGCTGTAGATAAAGGTTCTTGGGTAATGGGAAGGAAGCGGTCATGGCCGACTTTTTGTAGGAACTATCCCGGCATTAGCCTACAAGAAAAATCCCTGTAAAGATAGTCGGCGGCGGGGATCGAACTGGGTTCGAAATTTCCCTCGCCTCCCGGATCACATGAAGCGAGCAAGCGGGGGTACATGCACGGTGCTTACACAAATCGATAAATTTATCTTTATTTTCCATTTTCAAAAACCAGTATAATCAAATGAAAAGTTCACATCTCCAGGATAATTTTATGCTCATCAATTAATATGACATTTTATTTCTGTGAATTCAATCAGTTTTAAGATAATACGGCAATGAATTTCATTACTTTCTTTTTATTCATTGACGTATTATCTTGACACAAAATGAATTCACTGAAATAGAATGTCACGTTAATTGAAGAGCATAAAATCATCTTGGAGATGTGAACTTTTCATTCAATTAAACTGGTTTTTGATCATAAAATAAAAATAGTGAAGATGAATTTTTATACGCTCTGTGCTCCGCTTATATCCCCCTTAAATTACATTATATTAGATCAATTGAATTATATTATAATCTGGTTTCAGGGTTGTGATGTCCTTTAAATAACACTAATCACCCTCCCAACGTTCTCCTCCTGTCCGTCAGTGTACCTCGCTACCAGCCAGGTATATAACCGTGCGACAAGTAGCAAGTATTTTATCTTATAACGTTGGTACGATTACTTGTTCACATTTCTCTACATGCGATCGGGCGTCGAGCACTTAATCACGGGCGACATTCTTGCGCGCCGATAGCATACCGTTTGTCTACGCGACGCGACAACGACGAGCCACGTGGAATCAAACAGGCGATCGAGTTAATTATTGTGGTGTTACTTTCATACTGATTCTATACTGTTGGGCAGTGGGCTGGTTTGAAAATGAAGAACTTGTATATATATATATATATATATATATATATATATATATATATATATATAT
>OU015474.1:3575932-3580932 GCA_907164805.1 Brachyptera putata
CAACTTTTCCTTATATGTAAACACGAAAATGATACACATTATTAAAAATGTGTATGATTTTCGAACCAACCGTTTGAACGTAATAATGTAACAAATTATTTTTATTCTTCGAATAGATAGAAATAATAGCAGAAAAATGTTGCAGTGATAGATTCACGGCTCCCTATTCACGGCTCCGTTAGTATAGTGGCTTTCCGGATGAACGAATTGTTGTGAAACTGCTTCACACCATTCAGAGAAGCACTTTCTCAAATATGGTCAATCCATAATAAACATCCACGGTAGTATCAAAAATAATCACCCTGGTGGGAACTTTTTTCCTCTGGTGACTGGGGAGGCCTTAACAGTAGTTGGTGATCAGGACCCCTATTCCTGAGACAAATGAGATGTGAGAAAATAAAAATGAGTGAGAAAACGAGTATCTCACATAAAATATGAGATGAAATATGTCATTATTATATGAGATAGTTTCCTGATATAAATGAGATGTGAGAAAATTAAAAATAAGTGAGAAAACGAGTATCTCTCATAAAATATGAGATGAAATATGTCATTATTATATGAGATAGTTTTCTCACTGATTTTTCTCACATCTCATTTATCTCAGGAATAGTGGTCCAGGGGTATAACCGTCGTCGTGATGATAATGTGATGAAAACAAAAAGTTCGACGAGGATGGGATTCGAACCCACGCGGGCAGAGCCCATTGGATTAGCAGTCCAACGCCTTAACCACTCGGCCACCTCGTCTTATAGAGATGAGTCGAGTCATCATTGGTCAGTAACGATGTTGTTTATTACTCACTCGAGAAATGCTGACGGGGGATTGTGAGAAATTGTATATTTTAATTATTCATTTATTAGTTATATATATACTAGTAGGCAAACGCAGAATATGAGTAGTAAGATGAACGAGATATGTATATAAAAATCTAAAACTCTACACACCTTGATCACACCTTGATCCCAAATAATGATATTTCATTCGATATCAACGAATCTAGGGAGCCGTGACTGCATACACTGCAACATTTGTCTGCTATTATTTCTATCTTTTTGATGAATAAAGAACATGTATTACTTTATTACATACAAATTTTTAATGATGTGTATTATTTTTGTGTCAACATTTAAGGAAAATTTGAACCACATGGGTAAGATTTTTTTTAAATCTCCGCTCAGCCTAATTTTAAGGGGTTTCTAGAAACTTTGAGATGATGTTTCTAAAAAGTGGTCCTACAGATATGACCCAAAAACTATACAGTTCCATGTTGGATAAGTTTGCGTATAAAAAAAGTTTCATGTCGATCGGTCAAACCCTGCGACCTGTGCAGTGCCCACAAAGAAACAAAAAAAAATGACAGACCAAGCTCCGTAAGAGTGGGATGGAAACTCTTTGCTAACGTATATCTAACTATAGGCAAACGCAGAATGTGCGTTGAGTTATGAGCTAGATATCTAGAAAGTAAAATCTAAAACTCTACATACCCTAATCATATAAAATGAACTTCATTCGATACCAACGAATCTAGGGAGCCGTGAATTAACAATGCAACATTCTTCTGCTATTATTTATATTTATTCGATGAATAGAACAAATGTGTCACATTATTTTCTTCGAAACGGCTGGTCCGAATTACATACAAATTTTTAATTATGAGTATAATTTCCGTGTTTACATTTGAGAAAAATTTGAATTATATTGGATAGATTTTATTTTTCAATTTTTTCTGCCCGGCCCAATCTTATGGGATTTTTAGAAACTTCTGGATGATGTTACTCAAAAATGGTCCATCCGATTAGACCTCAAAACTATACAGTTCTAAGTTGGATAAGTTTGCGTATAAAAAAAGTTCCATGTCGATCGGTCAAACCCTGCGACCTGTGCAGTGCCCACAAACAGAAAAAAAAAAAAAGTTGCATGGAAATCTTCGCTAAGGCTTATCTAATTATATCTTCTCAAATAAACAAACACATAAGTGATTATTGAATCTTTTTGTATGCGTACAAAATATTTACTTGATTTCTTCAAACTTTTATGCCGATCAGTGATTTCGATTGACCTGTGGGGTCCAAACGAATCCAAATAAACAAAAACATGTTGTAAAATTGAAAAATAGTGATTAAATCACAAACAAAAACAATCTTATCCTCAATAATCAATTTCTCTTACAAATTCTAATAAATATTTGCAAAATCAAAATTAATCATATAGTATATACAAAGTATTTTCTAACTTAGTGGAATTATTTAGCATACAATTCTCCCCTTCTCTCTCTCTCTCTCTCTCTCTCTCTCTCTCTCTCTCTCTCTCTCTCTCTCTCTTCTCTCATACCAACTTGACCAATAATTCCCCGCCTAAGGCAGAGAACAGCATTATTGTTATCGGTAAAATATAGTAATGATAATATTATAAGTATATGCAACATACCAACCTTTTAACATGAATTAACATGCTTACCTCAGGGGTATAATAATAAAACCAGTTCAGTCGATAAGCATAACTCGATCGAGTTATCGATTCAAATCGTTTTCAAATGTGAGACACAACTTTACTTAAATGTAATCATTTAATTGATAAATAATGATTATAAATTCATGAAATTATATATTTGAATAGAAAACAAATCAATGTATATTATTTTATTTTTCAAATCCATTTTTAAAAACAATTACTATAAAATAATTGACTTTTGATATCTTTTGGTGTCTCAAATGTTTTGGCTTCTTTAGTTGAATCGATTTGTATAATGTATAAATAACTGGGATTCCTGATTAAGTTGAGATTATTGATAAAATATGAAGAAATAGTTTGGATTTTTGTGTGTTGGTAGTGTTATTATCGTAGGTTTACCCCAAGGGTCGTTATTTAGACCACTCCTATTTATACAAAACGATAAGGGTCCTTGTTTCAATATAAAATGGAGATAGTTTCGTTTTTTTTTTCATAATATTGTTTGAATTTTATAGTAATGTTTGTCGTGGTTTAGTGCCGGAAGATTTCAGATTTTTTTTTAAAGAAAATCCTGTAAGTATTTTTTAAATGGTTTTTAGGAGTGGTTATGCTCAGGTGGATCTTACATAACCGGGAAATAATCATTCTCGTCTCTTTATGAGTTATATTGGAGAGATTTTATTTCTCAGTTTTATCCGTCCAGCCTAATCTTAAAGGGTTTTTAGAAACTTTGAGATGATGTTAATCAAAAACTGTTGAACCGATATGACTCAAAAACTACACATTTCTAAGTTGGATAAGTCTGCGTGGACAGAAAAAGTTTCTTGTCGATCGGTCAAACCCTGCGACCTGTGCAGTGCTTACAAACAAACAAAAAAAAACACACACACAGACAAAGAATATACTTAATACCATAAGAGTAGGATGGAATCTTCGCTAACGCTCATCAAAAATATGCCAATCAGTCAAATAAGTTTACAAAAATATAAATAAACTCTCATTTATTTTTCTAAATTTCCCGCCCTCTTTTAATCTGCCACATTCAAATATCGAATGATCAACCCCTAATCAAATCACCGCCCCATCGATAACCACCATCCAACAGATCGACGTGGCAGTGGACCAGCTGTTCCCCCCTCCCCCCTCTCAACCATGTTCAGTTCTCATCTATTCGCCGGGCCGTAAATCAACAGAAATCACACACCACCACGAGGGGCGGGGGGGCGGGGGCGGGGGGGAGGGGGTTGTACACCTGACGATGACGTCACTATACCGACGTGTCGAGCCGAGACCTCGATATCACGGCGTGATGGCAGATCGAGGAAGTGGAGGCGACGATAAGTGATCTGCTGCTGAGGGATACGCAGCTAGACACCGCGGTTATTATGGATGAGCTCTGATTATGGAGATATCTGTGGGTAGTTTCAACCCATGTGGTCACTGTTGTTGTTTTTGTTGTTGTGCATACAACCAAATATACCCAAATGAACCCAATTACCGGCACATGCAGCGCAGTGGTTAACGCGCTCGCTTCATGTGATCCGAGAGGCGAGGGGAATTTCGAACCCGGTTCGATTCCCGCCGCCGACCATCTTTACAGAGGGTTTTCATGGTTTCCCTCTGTAGTCTAGGCTAATGCCGGGATGGTTCCTACAATAAGTCGGCCATGACCGCTTCCTTCCCACTATCCTTCCCATTACACCCAAGAACCTTCATCTCATCATCCCATCATCTCATTAATCATCCATCCGACGCCATTAGATCTCAGTTATCATAAGAGTGCGTCGTTAAACCCAATATATATATATATATATATATATATATATATATATATATATATATATATATATATATATATATATACGGTATATATATATATATATATATATATATATATATAAATCCTGACTTATCAATAAGTGTACAGGGTAGGCCTAATAATCAATATAAAAATCCAAGGTGAGAAATTGAAAATTGAAATGAATAATAATAACAGTATACTCTAACGATTTCCACCATTTTGTTCTCCTTCACCTATCCCTCAATACCACATGTATAATCCCGGTGCACGTTTATTAACGCGAATCGATATTGGAACAAGCACATAAACAAACCCCTTTTAATAATAATAATAATAATAATAATAATATAATATAATATAATAATAATGATGAAGAATAAAAATAAAAGAACGTCGAAGAGAGATTAAAACTAGTGATATTATCGGTCTAGTTTGTATCGCGGATAGGTATTATAACAGCGTTGGATCGTGGGGGCAGTGCAATACACGACATGGTCGCGGTCTCTTGGAATTTCAGGTACTATCCGGCCGGGAAATGTTGACGGGGGTATTTGATATGGCTTGTTAGTGGGCTGATTAATGTGGCGATGGGATTTGAGAGGTATGAGGGAGATGATGGTGTTGGTGGTGGATAGGGGTGAGTGGGGTTTGTTCGAGATTGTAGTGGGGCGCCGGAAAAACGAATATCGGGATGTATATATACCAGGCAAATTAACGCAGAATGTGCGTTGTGTGATGAGCGAGA
>OU015474.1:3585932-3648836 GCA_907164805.1 Brachyptera putata
ACATTTCTGGGGGGGGGGTCATCAGTCATGTGACAATGTGTGACAATGGTTGAGGGGTATACACTAATGTGACATCCACATTTACACTACATATTATTCATATCTTTTAATTTTCAGGAAAATAAGTTGGCGCCGAATAATTTTTTATGAAATTATATTTTAATTCAGAATTTAGGTGACTGTGAATAGCTTTCATCTATGTGATTGTACTTCTCTGTCCTTTGTCTATGAGTTTTGAGGGATCAGTTCTGTCAAGTTTATTTATTGCATAGCCAGTTTTTTTCAAATTGGCATGAATAATTCCATGGGGGGGGGGGGGGGGAAAAATTGGCTGGATCTTATACCGTTCAAAAGTTTTTGTTTTAAATAACATCGAAACTTGATACACATTCATTCTTCCCCAATTAAGGGGGTGCGTGCGCGGTGCTCACAGAAATCAAGAAATTTATCTTTTTGTTTTCCATTTTCAAGAACCAGTGTAATTGATTGAAAAGTTCACATCTCCAAGATAATTTTATATTCTTTAATTATTATGGCATTTTATTTTTAGCACACTGAACCGTCATTCAGGAGACCGGGGTTCGAGACCAAGCTCCATAAGGATAGGATTGAGGTCTTCGCTATCGCTAAATACCTAGCTCGAAGGTATGACCTAGCTCAAAAGTATAAGATTGATTGTCAATACTGGAACGTTATTGGTCTTTTCTTGGGAGCCCGAGGTGTAATTCCATCTTTTTTTACTAATTTTTTAAAGACATATGCCATTTCCACCGTCAATTTAGATCACATAGTGACATCAATTTTAAAAGACTCATCCTTCATTCTCCACAATCATCTTTATAATAACTCGTCATAAACGTTACAAAACATTTATTTTATTTATTTCAACTATTCAATCTTCAAACGTATTATTATCATTTGTATTTTTGTTTCAATAACGTTTTTTTTTTTTTTTAACCGTCGACTTTCATACCTAGATATAAGTTCATAATTTCACTTAAGTAATTTTTGTAATTCAATTGTAATTGTAAAAAAAGCTGGATCCTTGTGGTCGATCACATTTGTGTGAACAGCTGACAATAAAATTGTTATTCTTCTAAAAATGTGAATTTTGAAAAAATGAACTAATATCACCATTTGGCATAGCTATTATTTCAAGGGTTAAATGAATGATTCTTCAAGACGAGATTTACTATCAGAAACTACGTCTTTCAAAAACTTTAAACATTGATGATTTCATGTATTTTTGTGAAAATACAGAAGCATTTCCATTTATACAGTTGGTAAATGACCTTTTTCTTTCGAGAATATAAGTATAGAGGAATAGAACCAAAACCACCTGTATGCGATGCAGCTTTCCAATCTACCTATGTGTATATATATATATATACATGCAATCAATTTATTAGTTCTAGAAAAATAAATAATATTGCAGTATAGAGTCAGGAAATCGAAATAGATATAATTAATTTTAAATTGTATATTTAGTATTTTATTATATGTTTGCCTTTGGATTTTTTTATAGGAAGTGGGTTATAGGGGACCATATATTGTGTCCCTTGATATACTGTCCCTCAATGTGGTTACGCTGTACTTTGATTCAGTGTACCTCGATATGTGTTTTGTGTACTTCAAATGTTGTTTTCTGTCCCTTGGTAAACTGTACTTTGACGTTTGTGGATATAGTGACCTTTGATTTTCTGTCCCTCAAAATTCACTTTTTCAACCATATAAGAGATTATTTTTGTGTCCCTTGATATACTGTCCCTCGATGTGTGGAAACTGTCCCTTGATTTAGTGTACCTCGAAACGGGTTTTGTGAGGAGGTTTTTCTGTGCTTTGATTTTGTGACCGGCGATAGTAAGTAGTACATTAAACTCCCGTCAGGTTGCGCCGTGGATGTATTAGGCATCTTATATGACATCGGCGTTATTTTGGTTGCATACTTACAGGATGTTTTAGAATTTCACACGGAAGCAAGTACTACACTCGTAACAGAATGAATATTAATTAAAAGGTTGAATTAAATTGTTATTTGTCAGAATTTTCTGAATATCATATTCGAATTTGCCAGTCTTCTGGACACAGTCTCTCGCATATGCCCGTGTTGAAACATATATTTTATTACAACCATTGCTCCCAACGGTCTGGAAATGTTATTTCATGCATGAGAAGTGATCAATTAACAATCGTTATTTGTCAGAATTCCCTGAAAATCATATTCGAATTTTCCCGTTCTCTGGACACAGTCTCTCGCATATGCCCGTGTTGAAACATATATTTTATTACAACCATTGCTCTCAACGGTCTGGAAATGTTATTTAATGCATAAATAGCGATGAATTAACAATTGTTATCTGTCAGAATTCCCTGAAAATCATATTCGAATTTTCCCGTTTTCTGGACACAGGGTACAGCACATGCCCGTGTTGAAACATATATTTTATTACAACCATTGCTCTCAACGGTCTGGAAATGTTATTTAATGCATAAATAGCGATGAATTAACAATTGTTATCTGTCAGAATTCCCTGAAAATCATATTCGAATTTTCCCGTTTTCTGGACACAGGGTACAGCACATGCCCGTGTTGAAACATATATTTATTACAACCATTGCTCTCAACGGTCTGGAAATGTTATTTAATGCATAAATAGCGATGAATTAACAATTGTTATCTGTCAGAATTCCCTGAAAATCATATTCGAATTTTCCCGTTTTCTGGACACAGGGTACAGCACATGCCCGTGTTGAAACATATATTTTATTACAACCGTTGCTCTCAACGGTCTGAAAATGTTATTTCATGCATGAGAGAGGATGAATTAACAATTGTTATCTGTCAGAATTCCCTGAAAATCATATTCGAATTTTCCCGTTCTCTGGACACAGTCTCTCGCATATGCCCGTGTTGAAACATATATTTTATTACAACCATTGCTATCAACGGTCTGGAAATGTTATATTATGCATAAATGGAGATGAATTAACAATTGTTATTTGTCAGAATTCCCTGGAAATCATATTCGAATTTTCCCGTTTTCTGGACACAGTCTCTCGCATATGCCCGTGTTGAAACATATTTTATTCAACCTTTTCTAACGGTCGGAAATGATTTTAAAGCATAAAAAGCGGAAATTAACAATTTTTATCGTCAAATTCCCCGAAAATCTATTCAATTTTCCCCCTTTTCTGGAACAGGGTACCGCAGCCCCGCCATGAAACATATATTTAATTTTCCCATATTTCTTCGCGGTTGAAAATGATTTCATGATGGAGGGATGAATAACATTGTTATCTTTGGAATTTATTTAAAATCTTTCAATTTTCCCCCTTTTTGGGGCCCGGGGACCGCAAATACCGTTTGAAACTATATTTTTTTACAACCATTTCCCCAAACGGTTGAAAAAATTATTTAAAGCATGAATAGGATGATTTAAAAGATTGTTATTCGTCAAAACCCCCGAATAATATTTCGAATTTTTCCCCCTTTTCTGGACAATTTTCTCGCAAAGCCCGTGTTTAAAAATAATTTTTAAATTTAAAAAAAAAGCTTCCGCGGTCGAAAATGTATTTTATCATGAGAAGGGAAATAACAATTGTTTTTGTCAGAATTCCCCGAAATATATTCGAATTTTCCCCGGTTTTTTTTTGGGGCAATCCTCGCATATGCCCGTGTTAAAAAAATATTTATTACAACCCTTGCTCTCAACGCGGAAAATTTTAAAATTTGCATGAATAAGATGAATTAAAAATTTTTTTTGTCAAACACTGAAAAACATTTTGAATTCTCCCCTTTTTTGACACGGGTACCGCACTCCCCCCCCCCTTGAAATATATTTTAATTTCGACCATTTTCTCTCAGCGGGTTTTAAAATTTTAGCCCTAGAAGGATGAATTACCAATTTTTATTTTTCAAAATTCCCCCAAAATCATATTCGATTTCCCCCCTTTTTGGGAAAAAGTCTCTCGTATGCCCCGTTGAAAAATATATTTTTTCAAACCCTTTCTCCAAGGGCTGAAATTTTTTTTGTGCCCCAAAAAGAGAGAATTTAAAATTGTTTTTTGTCAAAAACCCCAAAAAAATATTCGAAAATTTCCCTTTTTGGGAAAAGTCTCTCGATTGCTCGTGTTTAAAAATATTAATCAAACCATTGTTCCAGCGGTTGAAAAGTTTTTTTAGGAGGAAAAGGATAAATTAAAGATGTTTTTTGTCAAATTCCCCGAAAAACTATTCAATTTTTTCCCCTTTTTCTGGCAAAGTCTCTCGCTTGCCTGTTTAACATAATTTTTTACAAAACCCTGCTCCAACGGCTGGAAAGTTAATTAGCAGAAAGGAGAATTAAAATTGTTTTTCTGTCAGAATTCCCCCGAAAAACATATTCGAATTTTTTCCCTTTTTGGGCCAGTCCCCCTTTGCATTGCCCCCGTTGAAAAAATTTTTTTTATAAACCATGCTCCCAACGGTCTGAAATGTTATTTTAAGCATAAAGAGTGAATTACAATTTTTATTTGTCAAATTCCTGAAAATCATATTCGTTTTCCCCCGTTTGGACCAGTTCTTCCATTGCCCGTGTTGAAACTAATTTTTTACAACCATTGTTCCCAACGGCGCAAATGTTATTCATCCTGAAGGAGATGAAAATTAAAAAATTTTATTTTCAAATTTCCCCAAAAATAATATTAATTTTTCCCGCCCCTGAAAAAGTCTCTCGAATGCTCGGTTGAAAATAATTTTATTACAACCCTTGCTCCTTACGTTGGAAATGTTATTAAATCTCGAAAAGGATGAAATTTTAAAATTTTTTTTTGTCACAAATTTCCCCCAAAAACATATTCGAATTTTCCCCTTTTTTGGGCACGTCCCTTCGCATTGCCCGTGTTTAAAAAAATATTTTAAATTTCAACCATTGCTCCTTCGGCTGGGAAAGTTTTTAATCTCGAAAAGAGTGAAATTTCAATTGTTATTTGCGAAATTTCCCCGAAAACAACGAATTTTCCCCCGTTTTCGGACACAGTCCTCGCTACCCGTTAAAAATATTTTTATCACACCTTTGCTCCCACGGTCGAAAAAGTTATTTCGCATGGAGAGGGAATTAACAATTGTTATTTGTCAGAAACCCCTGAAATCCTATCGAATTTTCCCGTTTTTTTGGACACAGTCCCTCGCATATGCCCTGTTGAAAATATTTTATAAACCTTGCTCCTAACGGTCAAAAGTTATTTAATGCCTGAATGAGATGAATTTAACAATTGTTTTTTGTCAGAATTCCCCCGAAAAATATTCGATTTTTCCCCCTTATCTGGCACGTCTCTCGCAATGCCCCTTTTGAAAAATATATTTTTTAAACCCTTTCTCCCCCGGTCTGAAATTTATTTTAATGCATGAAAGAAGAAATTTAAAAAATTTTTTTTGTCAAATTCCCTGAAAATAATTTTAAAATTTTCCCTTTCTGGGCACGGGGCCGCAAGGCCCCTGAAACATAATTTAAAAACAACCTGCTCCAGCGGTCTGAGAAATTTTTTTCATGCCCTGAAGAGGATAATTTAAAAATTGTTATTTTCAGAATCCCTGAAATCTATTCAATTTTCCCCCCTTTTCGGACACAGTTCTCGCTATCCGTTTGAAAATATTTTATTACAAACCCTTGTTCAACGGTCTGGAAAGCATAATGCATAAATAAGAGAATTAAATTGTTTTTGCAAATCCCTGAAATCATATTTGAAATTTTTCCCCCTCCCCCTGAAAAACTCTCCGCATATGTCGTGTTGAAACTTTATATTTTTACAACCCCTTGCCCCCCCCACGGTCTAAAATGTTATTTAAAGCTGAAAAGAGATAAAAATTTAATTTTTATCTTCGAAACCCTGAAAATCATTTTAATTTTTCCCCCTTTCCTTTCAAAGTCTCTCGCATGCCCTTTAAAAATAATTTCATTTCAACCATTTTTCCCAACGGTCTGCAAATGCTTTTAAGCCAAATGGAATGAATTAACAAGATATTTGCGAATTTCCCGAAAATCTTTCGAATTTTTCCCTTTTTTTTTGGAAAAGGGTACCCCATGGCCGCCTTTAAAAATATATTTAATTACAAACCTTGCTCCAGCGGCTAAAAATGTTATTTATGAGGGGTGAAATTTAAAAATTTTTTTTTCAGAAACCCCTGAAAATCATTTCGAAATTTCCCCGTTTTCTGGACAAGTCCCTGCAATGCCCCTGTTGAAAAAATTTTTTTAAAACAACCATTTCCAATCTGAAAAAGTTATTCAATGCAGTAAGGAAATTTCCAAATTTTTAGTGTCAGAATTCCCTTAAATCATTCAATTTTCCCTTTCCCCGGGCCAGTCTTCGCTATGCCCCTGTTTAAAAAATTTTTTTATCACAAACCTTGCTCCTCCGGTCTGAAAAAAGTTTTTAATGCATGATAGGATGATTAAAAATTTTTTTCGTCAGAATTCCCTGAAATTCAATTCGAATTTTCCGTTTTTTGGGCACAGTCTCTCTACATGCCCCTGTTGAAAAATATATTTTATTACAACCATTCTCTCAACCCGGCTGGAATGTTAATTTTTGCGAATAGAGAAATTAACAATTTTTATCCCTCAATTTTTTGAGAACAATTCGAATTTTCCCGTTTTTGGAAAACCCCCTTTTTTCGCATATGCCCGCCCCGAAAAATAAACAAACCTTTCTCCCAACGGCTGCAAAAATTATTCAAAGCATTTAAAAGGGATTAATTACAATTTTTATTTTGAATTCCCTGAAACATATTCAATTTCCCGTTTTTTGGACACAGTCCTCGCATTGCCCCTGTTGAAATATTTTAATACAAACCCTTTCTCCCAACGGGCGAAATGTTATTCAATCATAAGAGATATTAAAAATTTTTTTTTGTCAAACCCGAAAAACAATTTGAATTTCCCGTTTCCTGAACCCGTCTCTCGCATATGCCCCCGTTGAAACATTTTTTTTACAACCCCTTGCTCTCAGCGGTCTGAAATTTTTTATGCATGGGGAGGGATATTCAATTGTTTTTGGGGCAATCCCCGAAAAACATATTCGAATTTCCCCTTTTCTGGACACAGTCCCCGCATATGCCCCGTTAAACATATATTTAAAACAACCTTACTCCAAAGGTCTGAAAAAGTTTATTCAAAGCTGATAGATGAATTAAAAATTGTTATTGTCGAATTCCCCGAAAAACATATTCGAATTTTCCCCCTTCCTGGGACACAGTTCTCGCATTGGCCCCCGTTGAAACAATATTTTACACAAAACCTTGCTCCTCACGGTCTGAAAAAGTATTTATATGAAAGAATAATTTAAAAATTTTTTTTGTCAGAAAATTCCCCGAAATTCAAATTTAATTTCCCGTTTTTGGACACGTCTCCTCACAGCCCGTGTTAAAAGTAATTTTTTCAACCCGTCTCAAACGGTTTGGGAAAAGTTTTTTAGCTGAATGAAGTTAACAATTTCCCGTCAATTTTTCCCGAGAATCATATTTGAATTTTCCCGTTTCTGGACCAGTCTCTCGCAAGCCCCCCTTGAAAAAAAATTTTTTTTTTTTATCACAACCTTGCCCCAAAAGGGCCAAGTTTTTCAAACATAAAAGGGATAATTAAAAATTTATTTGTTAGATTTCCCCCAAAATCATATTCGAATTTTCCCCCTTTTTCCCGACACGGGGACCGCACATGGGCCTTTTAAAAAATATTTTATTAAACCCTTGCCTCCCCGTCGAAAAATATTTTTTCCAAAGAAGAGGATGAATTAACAATTTTTTCGTCAAATTCCCCCAAACATATTCGAATTTCCCCCCTTTTCTGGCAAATGCTCTGCATAGCCCGTGTTGAAAATATTTTTTATTACAAAAATTGCTCTCAACGGTCTGGGAAAAATTAATTATCATAAAAAAGATGAATTACCCTTTTTATTTGTGAATTCCCAAAACATATTCGAATTTTCCCCCTTTTTTGAACACAGTCTCTGCTTGCCGTGTTTTAAAAATTTATATTTTTAAAAATTGCTCCCAAAGGGCTGAAAAAGTTATTCAATGCATAAGAGATGGATTTTAATTGTTATCTGCCGAAATTCCTGGAAAACAAATTTGAATTTACCCGTTTTCTGGAAAACAGCCCTGCAATGCCCCTGGAACTATATTTTATTACAAAACCTTCCCTAAAGGTCTGAAAAAAGTTTTTAAAAGCTAATAGAGATGAAATTTAAAAATTGTTTTCGTCGAATTCCGAAAAACATATTCGAATTTTCCCCCTTTTTGGACACATCTCTCGGGCTATCCCCTGAAAAAATTTTTTTACAAACCCTTTCTCCTACGGTCGAAAAAGTTTTTTAAAGCATAATAGATGAATTAAAAATTGATTTGTCAGAATTCCCGAAAAACATATTGAAATTTTCCCCCTTTTTGACACGTCCTCGAATCCCGTGTTGAAAAAATATTTTTTACAACCATTGCTCCCAACGGTCTGGAAAGTTATTTAATGCATGAAAAAGATGAATTTAAAGATTGTTTTTGCAAATACCTGAAAACAATTTTAATTTTCCCCGTTTTCTGGACCGTCCTTTGCATAGGCCCCCTTTTAAAAAATTTTATTCAAAACCTTGTTCCCAACGGCTGGGAAAATTTTTTTATGCAAAATAGAGATGAATAACAATTGTTTTTGTCAAATTCCCTGAAATCTTATTCAATTTCCCCTTTTTGGAACAGGTCCGCACATGCCCGCCTCGAAAATATTCTTTCAACCATTGCTCTCACGGTAGAAAATATTTTTCATGCATGAAAAGGAGAAATTAATTTTTTATTGTCAAATTCCTGAAAATCATTCGAATTTTCCCTTTCTGGACCAGCTCTCGCTATGCCCCTGTTTAAACATATTTTATTACAAAAATGCTCCTACGTCGAAAGTTTTTTGATGCATGAAAGGATGAAAAAACAATTTTTATTTGTCAAAATCCCGAAAATATATTCGAATTTTTCCCCTTTTCCCCGGACAAGCTCTCGCAATGCTATTTGAAAAAAATATTAATTTAAACCATTTCTCCCCGCGGGGCTGAAAGTTTTTCATGCATTAGAGGGGGACGAATTAACGATTTTTTTTGTCGAATTTCCCCGAAAAACTATTCGAATTTTCCCGTTTTTGGACACAGCTCTGCATATGCCCGGTTGGGAAATATATTTTATTACAAAAAATTGCTCTCAAAGGTCTGAAAAAGTTATTTTAAGCAAAATGGAATAATTAACAAATTTTTTTTGTCGAATTCCTAAAAAACATATTTGAATTTTTCCCCTTTCTGGCACTCTCTCGCTAAGTCGTGTTAAAAATAATTTCATTAAACATTTCTCCCACGGTTAAAAAATTTTTTTTAAAGCTGAATGGATGAAAATTAAAAATTTTTTATTTTTCACAATTCCCCCGAAATCTATTCGAATTTCCCCCCTTTTGGGCCAGTCTCTCGATTGCCTGTGTTTGAAAAATATTTTTTTAAAACCCTTTCTCCCACGGTCTGAAAAGTTTTTTCACAGGACAGGGTAAATAACAATTTTTTTTTAGAAACCCCCCAAAATTTTCGAAATTTCCCCGTTTTTTGACAAGGGTACCGCCACGGCCGCCTTGAAACAATTTTAATTACAAAACCTTGCCTCAGGGCTAAAAATTTATTTCAGCAGGGAAGGATGAAACAACAATTTTTATTTTTTCAGATTCCCCCGAAAAATATTCGAATTTTTTCCCCCTTTTTGGCACAGCCCTCGCATACCCCTTTTGAACTATATTTTTTTACAACCATTACTCCCCAACGGTCTAAATGTTTTTCAATCATGAATAGAGATAATTAACATTTTTTATTTTTCAAATTTCCCTAAAAACTATTGGGTTTTCCCCCTTTTCTGGACAAGGGACGCCACGGCCGCCTTTTTAAACAATTTTAATTTCACCCTTGCTCTCCGGGGGTAAAAATGTTTTTCATGCAGGGGGGAGGGTGAATTAAAAAATTGTTATTTGTCAGAACTCCTGAAAAAATATTCAATTTTCCCGTTTTTTGGACACAGCCCTGATATGCCCCTTGAACCCTAATTTTTTTATTACAACCCTTACTCCTAACGTCTAAAAAGTTTTCAATGCATGAATAAGATTAATTAACATTTTATTTGGGAAAAATTTCCCCGAAAATCTATTTGAATTTTTCCCTTTCCCCGGGCCATCTCTGCTTGCCCCTGTTGAAACAATATTTTATCACAACCAGGGTCCCACGGTTGAAAAGTTTTTTTTTAATGCTAATAGAAGAAAATTAAAATTGTTATTTTCAGAATTTCCCTTAAATTCAATTTGTTTTTCCCCTTTTTTGGAACATCTCTTCCACCCCCTGTTTTAAACGTATTTTTATTACCCCCCTTTCCTCAAAAGGGCTGGAAAAGTTTTATTTCATGAATGAGAGAATTAAAAATTTTTTTCCGTCAGATTTTCCCGAGAATATTTCGAATTTTCCCCCCTTTTTTCTGGCACAGTCTTCGATATGCCCGGTTGAAAAATATTTTTATCACAACCTTTCTCCCCCCCCGGCTGCAAAGTTTTTAATGTAAAAGGGTGAATTAACAAATTTTTTATTTGTCAGAATTCCCGAAAAACATATTCAATTTTTCCCGTTTTCGGACACAGGGCCGCACAAAGGCGCCTTTAAACTAATTTAATTACAAAACCTCTCTCACGGCCCGAAAATATTTAAATTCATGCTAGAGAGGATGAAATTTAAAATTGGTATTCGTTAGAATTCCCTGAAAAACATATTCGATTTTCCCCCCTTTTCTGGAACAGTCCCCGCATATGCCCCCGTTGAAAAAATATTTTTTCAAAACCCTGTCCTAACGGTTGAAAATGTTATTTTAGGCTGAATGAGATGAATTTAACAAATTTTTTTTTGTCAAAATCCCCGAAAATCATATTAATTTTCCCCTTTTTCCATTCTCGAAATATGTATGTTTAAAAAATATATTTAATTACAACCATTGCCCCAGCCCCCCGGGCTAAAAATTTTTTCATGATAAGAGGGACGAATTAACGATTGTTATTTTTCAACTTCCCTGAAAAAAAAAAAAAAAACAAAAAAAAAAAAAATTTTCCCCCTTTTCTGGACCAGTCTCTCGCATTGCCCCTGTTGAAAATATATTTTATTTCCCCTTGCTCTAAGGTTGGGAAAAATTTTTTTAGCTAAAAAAGATAAATTAAACATTGTCATTCGTCAGAATTCCCCCGAAAATCTATTCGAAATTTTCCCCCTTTTCGGACACAGTCTCCGATATGCCCGTGTTGAAACAAAATTTTTTTTACAAACCCTTGCTCTCAACGGTCTGGGAAAAGTTATTTGCATAAATAGAGATAAATTACTTTCATTCGTCAGAATTCCCCGAAAAAAATTTTTGAATTTTTCCGTTTTCTGGACACAGCTCTCCCATATGCCCGTGTTGAAACATTATTTTATTACAAACCCTTGCTCCCCAAAGGTCTGAAAATGTTTTTAATCATAAAGTGATAAATTAAAAATTTTTATTTGTCACAATTTCCCGAAAAATATTCGAATTTTTTCCCCTTTTCTGGACACAGCTTCCATTGCCCGGTTGAAACTATATTTATTACAACCATTGCTCCCAAAGGTCTGAAAGTTTTCATGCATGAGACAGATGAATTAACCCAATTTTTTATTTGTCAAATTTCCCCGAAAAAACATTTCGAATTTTTCCCGTTTTTTGGGCGCAGGGCCCCCACACGGCCCCCTTGAAAAATTATTTAATTTAAACCATTTCTCTCAGCGGCTAAAAATTTTTTTCATCATGGGAGAGGAGAATTAAAATTTTTTTTGTCAAAACTCCGAAAATCAATTCGAAATTTTCCCGTTTTCGGAACGGTCCCCCGCTATGCCCCTTTTAAACCAATTTTATTACACCCTTACTTAAAGGTCTGAAAATTTATTCAAGCCTGAAAAGAGATGAAAAAAATTGTTATTTTTCGAATTCCCCGAAAACATATTCGAAAATTTTCCCCTTTTCCCGACCTCTCTCGCTTGCCCCCCTTTTAAAAATATTTTAACCACCATTGCTCCTCACGGGCTGAATTTTTATTTAATGTGAATAAGGGTGATTAACAATTGTTTTTTGCAGAATTCCCCAAATTTATATTTGAATTTTCCCTTTTTGGCCAGTCTCCTACATGCCCCTGTTAAACGTTATTTTATTCAACCTTTCTTCAACGGGCTGGAAAAGTTTTATTTCAGATAAGATGAATTAACAATTTTTATCCCTCAATTTCCCGAAACAATTCGAATTTTCCCCCTTTTTGGACCAGCTTCGCTATCCCCGGTTGAAAATATATTTTATCACAAACCTTTCTCCCCAAAGGTTGCAATTTTTTTAATCATAAATGGAGAAAAATTAACTTGTTATTTTTCGAATTCCCCGAAAAAATATTTTGATTTTCCCCTTTTTTGGAAACCCGGGACCCCACATGGCCGCCTTGAAACATATATTTAATTACAATCATTTCTCCGCGGCCTGAAAAAAATTACTTCATGCTGAGAGGGATGAATAACAATTGTTTTCGTTAAAAATTTCCCCAAAAAACATTTCGAAATTTTTCCCGTTTTTTGGGCCAGTCTCTCGCATATGCCCTTGAAATATATTTATTTTACCATTTCTCTCAAGGTCCGGAATTTTATTAGCATGAATAAAAGAATTAAAATTTTTATTCGTCAAATTCCTGAAAATCAATTAAATTTTCCCGTTTTTGGACACAGTCTTTTCGCATAGCTCGGTTTTAAACTTATTTAATTAAACCCTTTCCCCACGGGTTAAATTTATTTAAAAGCTGAGAGGGGGAAAAATTAACAATTGATTTGTCGAATTCCCTGAAAAACATATTGATTTTCCCGTTTTTGGGCCATGGTACCCCACGGCGCCTTGAAAAAATTTTTAATTACAACCCTTGCTCTCAGCGGTCTGAAAAATTTTTTTTCATGTGAAGAGGAAATTTAAAAATTTTTTAAATTTTCGTCCCCTGAAAACTTTGAAATTTCCCCTTTTTTGGACACGTCCCCGCACCCCCCCGTTAAAATATTTTTTAAACCATTTCTCCAACGGGCTGAAAAAATTTTTTTAATGCATGAATGATATAATTTAAAAATTTTTTTGGTAAAATTCCCCGAAAATTTATTCGAATTTTTTCCTTTTCGGACACAGGTAAACCCCCCGGCCGCCTTGAAACATATTTTATTACGACCCTTGCTCTCAGCGGTCTGAAAAAAGGGTTTTTCATTAGAGAGGGGAATTAAAAAGTTTTTTGTCAATTCCCTGAAAATCTTTCGAATTTTTCCCCCCTTTTCTGGGCCCCGTCTCTCGCATGCCCGTGTTGAAACTATATTTATTACAAACCCTTTCTCCCACGGTTGCAAGTTTTTCAACCCTAAATGGAGTTTTAAAAATTGTTATTTGTCAAATTCCTGAAAATCTATTCGAATTTTCCCGTTTTTTGGACAGGTACCCCACATGGCCGCCTTTAAATATATTTTTTTTACAAACCCTTGTCCCCGCGGTCTGGAATTTATTCATGCATAGGGATGAAATTAAATTGTTTTTGTCAGATTCCCCGAAAATCATTTCGAATTTTCCCCCTTTTCTGGGCACAGGGTACCGCACTGGCCGCCTTAACATATATTAATTACAACCCTGTCTCGCGGTCTGAGAATGTATTTTAAAGCATGAAAGAGATATTTAACAAATTTTTATTTGTCGAATTCCCCGAATTATATTCGAATTTTCCCCCCTTTTTTGGCAAGTCTCTCCACGCCCGTGTTGAAAAGTTTTTTTATTACAACCATTGCTCTCAAAGTCGGAAATTTTTTCATGCAAATAAGAAATCAACAATTTTTATCCCTCAGATTTTTTCCCGAGAATCATTTCGAATTTTTCCCTTTTTTGGGGCACGTCCCCCCGCAAACCCTGTTGAAAAAATATATTTTTCACAACCCCTTGCTCCCAAAATCTGCAAATGTGTTTTAAGCAAAATGGAGGAATTAAAAATTTTTTTTGTCAAATTCCCCTGAAAAACATTTCGAAAATTTTTCCCTTTTTGGACAGGGGACCGCACATGGCGCTTAAACAATTTTAATTACAACCATTTCTCTCAGCGGGCTAAAAAGTTTTTCTGAGGGAGGTAATTAAAAATTTTTTTTGTCAAAAACCCCCAAAAACATATTCGAATTTCCCCCGTTTTCTGGCATCCCTCGCATATGCCCCCTTTTAAAAATATTTTTAAAACAACCATTTTCTCCAACGGGCTGAAAAGTTATTCAATGCATGAAAAAGAGAATTTAAAAAGTTTTTTGTCAAATTCCCTGAAAAACATATTCGAATTTTCCCGTTTCTGGACCGTCCCAATGCCCCCCGTTTTAAACTATTTTTATCACAAACCATTGCTCCCCCGGCTGAAAATTTATTTATGATGAATGAGATGAATTAAAAATTTTTCTTTGTCAAATTCCCCGAAATTCTTTCGAATTTCCCGTTTTTGGGCCGTCTCTCTCACACCCGTGTTGAAAAGATATTTTATTTCAACCCCTTTCTCTCAACGGTCGGAAATGTTTTTTATCATGAAAGGAGAGAAATTAACAAATTTTTATCCGTCGTTTTCCCCAGAATATATTCGAATTTTCCCTTTCGGCCCCAGTCTCTCGCATATGCCCGCCTTGAAACATTATTTTTTTCAACCATTGCCCCCCCGTCGCAAAGTTTTTCAATGCATAAAAGGAAGAATTAACATTTTTTTTGTTAGAATTTTCCCTGAAAAAATATTGAATTTTCCCGTTTTTTTTGGACACGTCTCTCGCAATCCCCGGGTTTTAAACAAAATTTATTTCACCATTTCTCTCAAAGGTTGGAAAAGTTTTATTTGCCTGAATAGAGATGAATTAACAATTTTTATTTGTCAGAATTCCCCAAAAAATATTCGAATTTTCCCCTTTTCTGGGAAAAGCCTCGCATTGCCCCCGTTAAAAATAATTTTTTTCAACCTTTCTCCTAACGGGCGAAATGTTTTTAATGCAGAATAGAATGAATTTACCCCCTTGTTTTTGTCAAATTCCCTGAAAATCATATTCGAAAATTTTCCCCTTTTTTGGACACGTCTCTTGCCTTTCCCCCGGTTTAAACAAAATTTTATTACACCTTTTTCCCAAAGGGCTGCAATGTTTTTTAAGCTGAAAAAAAGAATTAACCAAATTTTTATTTTTCGAATTCCCTAAAAATAAAATTCGAATTTTTCCGTCCTCTGAAAACGTCTCTCGCTATCTCGGTTGAACTATATTTTTTTAAACCCTTTCTCCCCCCGGTCTGAAAAGTTATTCAATCAAAAAAGAGAATTAAAAAATTTTTATTTGTCCAAATTTCCCCGAAAATCATATTTGAATTTTTTCCCCTTTTTTTGGCCGTCTCCGATATCCCCTGTTGAAAAAATATTTTATCACAACCATTGCTCTCAAAGGGCGGAAATGTTATATTTTGCGAATAGAATGAAATTTAAAAATTTTTTATTTGTCGAATTCCCCCGAAAATCTATTCAATTTTCCCCCTTTTTGGAATCTCTCGCATATCTCGTGTTGAAAAAAAATTTAATTACAACCCCTTTTCCCAGGTCAAAATTTTTTTTTATGAAAGGGGGAAAGGGATTAACGTTTTTTTTTCGAATTTCCCCGAAAAACAAATTTGAATTTTCCCGTTTTTTGGGGCACAGTCTCTCGCATATCCCGGTTAAAAATATTTTTATTTCAACCTTGTCTCAAAGTCGGGGAAAGTTAATTATCATGAATAGAATGAATTAACAATGTTATTTTCGATTCCCGGGGAAAAAAATTTTGAATTTTTCCCGTTTTCTGGCACGTTCCATAGCGTGTTTAAAAAATATTTAATTTCAACCCCTTGCTCCCAGCGGTCTGAAAGTTTTTTTTGCTGAAGGGGGTGATTAAAGATTGTTATTTGTCAGAATTCCCTGAAAAACTTTTGAATTTTCCCGGTTTTTGGAACAGCTCTCGCATAGCCCCTGTTGAAAATATATTTTTTACAACCTTGCTCCTTACGGTTGGAAATGTTATTTTTTGGGTCGAAAGAAATTAAAAATTGTTATTTGTCAGAATTCCCTGAAAATCATTCGAATTTTCCCGTTTTTGGGCACAGTTTTCCATTCCCCGTTGAAAAAATATATTTTATAAACCTTGTCCTTACGGTTGAAAATGTTTTTTCATCTAAAAGGATAATTAAAATTTTTATTTTTTCAAATCCCCCGAAAAAAATATTTGTTTTTTCCGTTTTTGGACCAGTCCCTCGCATAGCCCCCTTTAAAAATATATTTTAAATTAAACCTTCCCCACTCCGAAAATGTTTTTTAATGCAAATAAGGGTGAATTAAAAAATTGTTTTTTGTCGAAATTCCTGAAATCATATTCGAATTTTTCCTTTCTGGGCCCTCTCTCGATTCCCCTTTTTAAACATATATTTTATCACACCATTTTCCCACGATCTGAAAAGTTTAAATTAAGCATGAATAAATAATTACAATTTTTATTTTTCAGAATTCCCTAAAATCATATTCGAATTTTTCCCCTTTCGAACACGTCTCCTCATATTCCCTGTTGAAACTATATTTTTTACAACCATTGTCCAACGGTTGGAAATGTTATTTAAGCATGAATGAAAATAAACAAATTTTTATTTGTCAAATACCCGAAAAAAAAAATTTGAATTTTCCCCTTTTTTTTGGGAAAAGTCCTCGATATGCCCGTCTTGCAAAATTTTATTACGCCATTTCTCTCGCGCTCAGGAAAAGTTTTCATGCATGGATATGATGAATTAACAAAATTTTTTTTCAGAATTCCCTAAAATCATTTCGAAATTTTCCCCCTTTTCTGGAACGGGTACGACATGCCCGCCTTGAAAAATATATTTGATTAAACCATTCTCCCAACGGCTGAAATGTTTTTTCATGCCTACAGAGGGAATTAACAATTTTATCTGCAGAACCCCCCAAACATTTGAATTATCCCCCTTTTCGGCCCCAGGGTCGCACATGCCCGCCTTGGAAAAAAAATTTACACAAAACCCTTGTTCCGCGGTCTGAAAATGTTATTTCAGCATGAGAGGGATGAATTAAAATTTGTTTTCGCAAAAACCCCCCAAAAACATATTGAATTTTTTCCCCTTTTTTGGGCCGTCCTCGCAAAGCCCCCCTTGAAACATTATTTTAATTCACCATTGCTTCCCGCGGTCGAAAATTTTTAAAGCAGAATAGAGGGGGAATTAACAATTTTATTTGTCAATTCCCCAAAACATATTTAAATTTTTTCCCTTTTTTGGGCCCGGGACCCCACATGGTCGCCTTTAAACATATTTTAATTACAACCATTTCTCTCCGCGGTCTGAAAAAGTTATTTCATGATGAAGAGGATGAATTAACAATTGTTTTTGTCAGAAAACCCCCGAAAATCATTTCGAATTTTCCCCCTTTTCTGGGGCCAGTCCCTCGCATTGCCCCTGTTTTAAAAATTATTTTTTTAAACCATTTCTCCTAACGGTCGAAATGTTTTTAATGCATGAATTGATAACAATGTTTTTCGTCAAAATTCCCCCGAAAATTTATTTGAATTTTTTCCCCTTTTCTGGCACAGGGTCCCCCACTGGCCGCCTTGAAACTAATTTAATTCACCTTGCTCTCAGCGGTTTTGGAAAGTTATTTCATGCAGGGAAGGATGAATTACCCTTTTTATTTGTCAGAATTCCCCGAAATATATTAATTTTCCCCCTTTTTTGGGCACATCCCCCTCGAAGCCCTGTTTTAAACAATTTTATTTCAACCATTGCTCCCAAGGTCGGGGGAAATTTTTTTAAAATAATGGAGTGAATTAAAAATTGTTTTTTTTGTCAAATTCCCCGAAAATAAAATTGAATTTTCCCGTTTTTGGACACGGGCCCCCCACATGGCCGCCTTTAAAAATATATTTAAACCCCATTGCCCCACGGCTGGAAATTATTTCAATTTAGAAGGGGAAATTTAAAAATTGTTATTTGTCAGAATTCCCCCCGAAAATTATTCGATTTTCCCGTTTTCTGGACACAGGGACGCCGGCCCCCTTGAAAAATATATTTTAATACAACCCTTCTCTCAGCGGTTGAAATGTATTTATGCATGAGAGAGGATGAATTAAAAATTTTTATTTTTCAGAATCCCCGAAAAAACATTTCGAATTTTCCCCCTTTTTGGACACATCTTTCCATTGCCCGTTTTTGAAACATAAATTTTTTTTTTCAACCCTTGCTCTCAAAGGGCTGGAAGTCTATTGAAAAAAAGAAGAATTACAAATTTTTATTTTTCAGAAATTTCCCGAAAATATATTCGATTTTCCCGCCTCAAACGTCTCTGCTATGCTGGGTTTAAAAATTTTTTTACAACCTTGCTCCCAACGGGCTGAAAAGTTTTTTTATTATGATGAAGAATTTTAATTTTTATCTGTCGAATTCCCTGAAAAACATTTTGAATTTTCCCGTTTTTTTACCGTCCCCGCATATCCCTCTAAAATATTTCCTTCCCCCTTGTTCCCAACGGTTGCAAAGTCATTTTAAAGCATAAATGGAGATGAATTAACAATTGAATTTGTCAAATTTCCCCGAAAACTATTCGATTTCCCGTTTTTGGACCAGGGTACCGCCATGCGCCTTGAAACATATATTTAATTACAACCCTTTCTCTCCGGGCTAAAAATGTTATTTCATGCATTGGAGAGGATGATTAACAATTGTTATTTGTCCGAATCCCCTGAAAATCATAATTCCGAATTTCCCGTTTTCTGACACAGTCCCTCGCTATGCCCCTGTTGAAACAATATTTTATACAACCTTACTCCTAACGTTCTGACACATGTTATTCAATGCTGACTAGAGATGAATTAACAATGTTATTTGTCAGAATTCCCTGAAAATCATATCGAATTTTCACCCGTTTCCTGGACCCAGTCTCTCGCATAATGCCCCGTTGAACATATATTTTATCACAACCATTGCTCATCCGGTCCTAAATGTTTATTCCATGCATGATAGAGATATTAACAATTGTTTATTTGTCACAATTCCCTGAAAATCATATTCGAATTTTCCCGTTTTCTGGACACAGTCTCTCGCATATGCCCGTGTTGAAACTATATTTATTACAACCATTGCTCTCAACGGTCTGGAAATGTTATATTATGCATGAATAAAGATGAATTAACAATTGTTATTTGTCAGAATTCCCTGAAAATCATATTCGAATTTTCCCGTTTTCTGAACACAGTCTCTCGCATATGCTCGTGTTGAAACATATATTTAATTACAACCATTGCTCCCAGCGGTCTGAAAATGTGTTTCATGCAGAGAGAGATGAATTAACGATTGTTATTTGTCAGAATTCCCTGAAAAACATATTCGAATTTTTCCCGTTTGCTGGACACAGTCTCTCGCATATGCCCGTGTGAACATATATTATATTACAACCATTGCTCTCAACGGTCTGGAAATGTTATATTATGCATGAATGAAGATGAATCAACAATTGTTATTTGCAGAATTCCCTGAAAATCATATTCGAATTTTCCCCCGTTTCTGGACACAGTCTCTCGCATATGCTCGTGTTGAACATAATTTCATACAACCTTGCTCCAGGGCCCCTTGGGGGAAAATGTTTTCATGCATAGAAAAAGAGGATGAAATCACTATTGTTATTTGTCAGAATTCCCTGAAAAACCATATTCCGAATTTTCCCGTTTTTGACACAGTCGCTCGCATATGCCCGTGTTGAACATATATTGTATACAACCATTGCTCCTTACGGTCTGGAATTTTATTTATGCTCGATAGAGATGAATTAACATTGTTATTTTGTCAGAATTCCCTGAAAATCAATATTCGAATTTTTCCCCGTTTTTCTGACACAGTCTCTCGCATATGCCCCCTGTTGACAACTATATTATCACAACCATTGCTCCTTACGTCGAAAATGTTATTTCATGCCTGCGAGAGGATGAATTACAATTGTTTATTTGTCAGAATCCACTGAATCATATTCGAATTTTCCCCGTTTTCTGGACCCAGTCCCTCGCATATGCCCCTGTTTGAACATATAGTTTATTACAACCATTGCTCCTAACGGTCTGAAAATGGTATGTAAGCATGAAATAGATGAATTAACAATTGTTCTTTGTCAGAATTCCCTGAAAATCATATTCGAATTTTTTCCCGGTGTATCTGGCACAGTCTCTCATCATATGCCCCTGTTGAAACATATATTTTATCACAACCATTGCTCCTCACGATCTGAAAATGTTATTTAATGCATGAATAGAGATGAATTAACAATTGTTATTTGTCAGAATTCCCTGAAAATCATATTCGAATTTTCCCGTTGTCTGAACACAGTCTCTCTCATATGTCCGTGTTGAAAACGATATTTTATTCAACCCTTGCTCCCACGGTCTGGAAATGTTATTTAATGCAATGAATAGAGATGAAAGGAACATTGTATATCGTCCGAATCCCTAAAATCATATTTGAATTTTCCCGTTTTCTGGACACAGTCTCTCGCATATGCCCGTCTCGAAACATATATTTTATTACGACCATTGCTCTCAGCGCTCAGGAAATGTTATTCAATGCATGAATAGAGATGAATCAACAATTGTTATTTGTCAGAATTCCCTGAAAATCATATTCGAATTTTCCCGTTTTCTGGACACAGGGTACTGACATGCCCGCCATTGAAAACTATCGTTCATTACAACCCATTGCTCTCAGCGGTCGAAATGTGTTTCATGCATGAGAGAGATGAATAAAAAAAAAAACCAATGTGTATTCCGTCAGAACCCTGACAAATCATCTCGAATTTCCCGTTTCTGACCCAGTCTCATCTCGCATATGCCCTCCTTGAAACATAATTTAATTTACAACCATGCCTCACGGTCTGAAATGCTATTCAATGCAGAATAGAGATGGAATACACTTGTCATTTTTCCAGAATTCCTGAAAATCCCCTATTCAATTTTCCCGTTTTTCTGGAACAGGTACCGCCCATGGTCGCCTTGAAACATATACTTTAATTCAACCATTGCTCTCAGCGTCTGAAAATGTTTTCAATGCATAGAGAGGATGAATTACATTGTTTATTCGTCAAATCCCGGAAAATCCTATTCCGAATTTTCCCCTTTCTGACACAGTCCCTCGCAATGCCCCGTTGAAACATTATTTTATTACAACCATTGCTCCTACGGTCTGAAAATTTATTTATGCATGAATGTATATAATCACAATGGTTATTTCGTCAGAATTCCCTGACAATCTATATTCGAATTTTCCCCAGTTTCTGGCCACAGGGTACCGCCCATTGCCGCCTGAAACATATATTTAATTACGCCCTGCTCTCAGCGGTCTGAAAATGTTATTAATGCATATAGAGGATGATATAACAATTGTTATTTGTCCGAATTCCCTGAAATCTTATTCATTTTCCCATTTTTCTGGACACAGGGTACCGCACTGGCCGCCTTGAACCATATATTTATTACGACCATTGCTCTCACGTTCTGAAAATGTTTATTTTCATGCAAGAGAGATGAATTAACAATTGTTATTTGTCAGAAGTCCCTGAAAATCATATTCCCGAATTTCCCGTTTTCTGGACCAGTCTCTCGCATATGCCCGTGTTGAACTCTAATTTTATTACACCATTGCCCCACGGTCTGCGAATGTTATTTACTGCATAATGGAGATAATTAACAATTGTTATTTGTCAGATTCCCGTGAAAATCATATTCGATTTCCGTGTTTCTGGACACAGGGTACGCACATGGCCGCCTTGAACATATATTGAATTAAACCATTGCTCCCACGGTCTGAGAATATTATTTCATGCATGAGCAAGAGGATGAATACAATTGTTATTTGTCAGAATCCCGGAAAATCTATTCGAATTTTCCCTTGTTCTGGACACGAGGGTACCTCCATGGCCGCCTTGAAACAATATTTAATACAACCATTGCTCTCAGCGTCTGGAAATGTTATTTCATCATGAGAAGGAGAAGTCAATGTTATTTTTTCACGAATCCCCTGAAAACAATATTCTAATTTTCCCCGTTTTCCTGGACACAGTCTCTCGCATATGCTCGTGTTGAAACATTTATATTATTACAACCATTGCTCCCAACGGTCTGAAAATGTTATTTTATGCATGAATAGAGAGATTATTAATTGTTATCTGTCCAAATGCCCTGAAAATCCTAGTTGATTTTCCGTTTCCTTAACACGTCTCTCGCATATCCGTCTTGAAACATATATTTATACAACCAGTGTTCCAACGTCTGCAAATGTCATTTAATGCATAAATGGAGATGATTAACAATTGATATTTGTGTCAGAATCCCTGAAATCAATTCGAATTTTTTCCCCGTTTTTCCTGGACACAGGTACCGCACAGGCGCCTTGAAACATATATTTATTACCCCTTGCTCGCAGCGGCTAAAAATGTTATTTCATGCATGGGAGAGGATGAATTAACAATTGTTATTTGTCAGAATCCCCTGAAAATCATATTCGAATTTCCCCGTTTTCTGGACACAGTCCCTCGCATATGCCCCTGTTGAAACATATATTTTAATACAACCATTACTCCTAACGGTCTGAAAATGTTATTCAATGCATGAATAGAGATGAATCAACAATTGTTATTTGTCAGAATTCCCTGAAAATCATATTCGAATTTTCCCGTTTTTTGGACACAGTCTCTCGCATATGCCCTTGGTGAAACATATATTTTATCACAACCATTGCTCCTCACGGTCTGAAAATGTTATTCATGCATGAATAGAGATGAATTAACATTGTTATTGTCAGAATTCCCTGAATTCATATTCGAATTTTCCCGTATTCTGGACACAGTCCTCTCTCACATGCCCGTGTTGAAACGTATATTTTATTACAACCATTGCTCTCAACACGGTCTGGAAATGTTATATTATTCATGAATGAGAGAATTAACAATTTTTAATCCGTCAGATTTTCCTGAGAATCATATTCGAATTTCCCGTTTTCTGGACACAGTCTCTCGCATATGCCCGTGTTGAAACATATATTTTATCACAACCATTGCTCCCAACGGTCTGCAAATGTTATTTAATGCATAAATGGAGATGAATTAACAATTGTTATTTGTCAGAATTCCCTGAAAATCATATTCGAATTTTCCCGTTTTCTGGACACAGGGTACCGCACATGGCCGCCTTGAGACTTATATTTAATTACAACCATTGCTCTCAGCGGCCTGAAAATATTACTTCATGCGTGAGAGAGGATGAATTAACAATTGTTATTCGTTAGAATTCCCTGAAAATCATATTCGAATTGTCCCGTTTTCTGGACACAGTCTCTCCGCATATGCCCGTGTTGAAACATATATTTTATTACTACCATTGCTCCAACGTCCGGAAATGTTATATTATGCAAATCAAGATGAATTAACATTGTTATTTTCAGAATTCCACTGAAAATCATATCGAATTTCCCGTTTCTGGACACAGTCTCTCGCTATGCCGTGTTGAAACATATATTTAATTACACTTGCTCCAGCGGTCTGAAAAATGTTTTTTCATGCATGAAGAGGTGAATACGATTGTTATTTGTCAAATTCCCTGAAAACATATTGAATTTTCCCGTTTTCTGGACACAGTCTCTGCATATGCCCTGTTGAAACATATATTTTTTACACCATTGCTCCAACGGTCTGAAAATTTATTTCTGCATTGAACGGATGAATTAACAATTGTTATTGTCAGAATTCCTGAAAATCATATTCGAATTTTCCCGTTTTCTGGACACAGTTCGCACATGCCCCGTGAATATATTTAATTACACCTTGCCTCACGGTCTAAAATGTTATTTACTGCTGAGAGAGATGAATTTAACAATTGTATGTCAGAATTCCCTGAAAATCATTCCCAATTTTCCATTTTGGACACGTTTCCTGGCACATGCCCTTGCTTGAAACATATATTTAATTACAACCTTGCTCCAGCGGTCTGAAAATTATTATCATGCATGAAGAGATGAATTTAAAAATTGTTATTTGTCAGAATTCCTAAAATCATATTCGAATTTCCGTTTTCTGAACAGTCTCTCGCATATGCCCCTGTTTGAAACATATATTTTATACAACCATTGCTCCACGGTCTGGGAAAAAGTTATTTATGCATGAATAGAGGGAATTAACAATTTTTATTTGTCAGAATTCCCTGAAATCATATTCGAATTTTCCCGTTTTCTGGACACAGTCTCCCAATGCCCGTGTTGAAACATATATTTATTACAACCATTGCTCTCAACGGTCTGGAAATGTTTTTATTTGGGATGAATAGAATGAAATTAAAAATTTTTATTTTCAATTTTCCCCCGAAAAACCCATTCGAATTTTCCCCTTTTCTGGCACTCTCTCCCCATATGCCCGTGTTTAAAACCCAAAATTTTTTACACCCATTGCTCCCAACGGTCTGAAAAATTTTTTTTTTTGCATAAAAGGGGAGGGTTAACAATTTTTTTTGTCAGAAATTTTCCCCGAAAACATATTCGAATTTTCCCCCTTTTTCTGGACACAGTTCCCGCAAATGGCCCCCCTTTAACTATTTTTAATTCCCCAAACCCTTGCTCTCCGGCTGAAATTTAAATTTAAAAGCATTAAAGAGATGAATTAAAAATTTTATTTGTCGAATTCCCTGAAAATCATATTCGATTTTCCCCGTTTTCTGGACAAAAAAACCCTCCCAAGCTCCCCTGTTTTAAAAAATAAATTTTAATTTCAACCCCCGCCCCAAAAAGGGCCCGGAAAAGTTTTTATGCTGAAAAAGGGGAATTAAAAATTGTTATTTGTCAGAATTCCCTGAAAAAATTTTGAATTTTTTCCCCGGGTTTTTGGACACGTCTCTCGCATATGCCCGTGGTTTTAAACATAAATTTTATAAACCTTGCCCCCTTACGGTCGGAAAAGTTATTTTTTATGCCAAAAAAAGATTAATTAACAATTTTATTTTCAGAATTCCCCGGGAAAAACAAATTTGAATTTTCCCCCCTTTTCCCGGGCACAGGGGCCCCGCACTCCCCCTTTTAACATTATTTTAAAACAAACCTTGCTCCCCACGGCGAAAATTTTAATTTTTATGCTTAGAGGATGAATTTCCCTTTTTTTTTTTGTCAGAATTCCCCCGAAAATCATTTCGGAAATTTTCCCCCTTTTTCCCGGGCCAGTCCCTCGCATACCCCTGTTAAACATATTTTTTTATTAAAACCCTTGCCCCAACTTTTGAAAATGTTTTAAAGCATGAATAAAAATGAATTAAAAATTGTTTTTTTGTCAAAATTCCCCGAAAAACTATTCGAATTTTTTCCCCTTTTCTGGAAAACGTCTCTCGCAAAATTCCCCGTTTGAAAAATATTTTTTTAAAACAAACCCTTGCTCCCACGGTCCCCCAAAAAGTTTTTTAAGCCTGAAAAAAATTAAATTGTTATTTGTCCCAAAATTTCCCCAAAAACATATTTGAATTTTTCCCGTTTTCCCGGAAAACAGTCTCTCCAATTCCCCCTGTTGAAACTATATTTTCCCCCCATTCTTTTCCCCAAAAAAAAAAAAAAAAATTTCAAAAGGGGGGGGAAAAAAAACAATTGGGTTTTAAACCGAAATCTTTTTTTGTTTCTGGACACGGGTACCCATGGGCCCCTTGAAACATATTTTTAAAAACCTTGCTCCACGGCCTGAAATATTTTTCATGCATGGAGAGGAAATTTAAAATTTTTTCGTGGGGGGGGGGGGGGGGCCCTTTTGGACAATTCTTCCGTTTGAAACCCTTTTTTTAAACCTTTTAAAATTTTTTTTTAAGCTGAAAAAAATAAATTTTTTATTTTTTTGTCAGAATTCACTAAATTTTAATTTTTCCTTTTTGGAAACCCCCCCCCCCAATTTTTAAAAAAAATTTTCCCCAAAAATTCTTCAAAGGGGGGAAATTAATTTTAAAAAAAAAAACCCCCTTTTTTTCCGTTCCCTGGGAAAAATTTTGACTCCCGTTTTTACAAGGGGACCCCCATGCCCCTTAAAATAATTTAAAAAATTTTTGGGTTCAAAATTTTTTTTTTGATGGGGGGAAAAATTCCAATTTTTTTTGCAGAACCCGAAACATATTAAAATTTTTCCTTGGCCCCGTTTTAAAAATTCCTTTAAAAATAATTTTTAAAATTTCCCCCAAATTGAAAAATTTTTAAAAAATTTTTTAAAAAATTTTTGCAATTCCCTGAAAATAAAAGATTTTCCCTTTTCTCACGTTTTGAAATTTTTTTGAAAAATATTTTTTTAAAAATTTTAGGGTAAAATTTTTTTAAAAAAAGGGGGAAATTCGGGTTTTTTGGCAGAATTCCGGGAAAAATTTTTAATTTTTTTTTTTGGGGTTTAAAAGGTGTTTAAAAAATTTTTTTTTCAACCCTGCCCCAAATTTGTTTAAGGATAAAAAAAATTTTTTTCAAATTCCCAAAAATTTTGAATTTTCCCTTTTTAAAATTTCAATGTAAAATTTATTTAAAACCCCCCTTTTTTGGTTTTTGAAAATTATTAACGGGAAAATAATTTTAAAAATTGTTTAAATTTTAAAAATTTTTAATTTTTTTTTTGGAACATTTTAATTCCCAAAAAAAAAATTTTTCAACCCTTTCCCAAGGTCGAAATTTTTCAAAATTGGAAAAATTTAAATTTTTATTTTCAGAAATTTAAAAATTTTTTTTCCCCTCTTTAAAATTTCGAATTTTTCCCTTTCAAATTTTTCCCCTTTTCCCCGGTTGAAAATTTTTAATCCAAATAAATTTTAAAAAAGTTATTTCAAATTGAAAAAAAATTGATTTTCCCCCTTTTTTCTTTTAACCCTTTTTTAATTTAAAAAATTTTTATTAAAAAATTCTCCCCCCGGTTTTTTTTTTATGCATAAAAGAGAATTAAAATTGTATTGTCAAATTCCCCCCAAAAAATATTTGAATTTTTTTCCCCTTTCCCTTTGCAATTTTTAAACATTTTTACCATTTTTTAGGGTTAAAATGTTTTTTCAGAAAAAAATTAAATTTTTTATTTTTTCAAATTTCCCCAAAAAACTTTGAACCCTTTTAACACTTGCTATCCCCCTTTAAAATTTTTTATAAAAATTTTTTTTAAATTTATTTTTAAACCGAATAAAAATTTTTTTTTTAAAAAAACCCCCCCAAAAATTTTAAAAAATTTTTTTTCAACCCTTCCCCCTTTTCCCCTTGAAAAATTTTTTATAAAAAACCTTTTTTTTCGAAAAGATTTAATTTGGGAAATTTAAAACTTTTTTAAATCCCCCAAAAAAAATTTCAATTTTTTTCTGGGGGATTTGTGAAAATATTTTTTTTTTTTGCAACCGAAATTTATTTAATTTTGGGGGTTAACAAGTTTTCAAATTCCCTGAAAAACATTTAATTTTCCCTTTTTGGAATTTAAAAGCCCCTGTTGAAACAATTTTTTTTCAAAAAATTTCCCACCTTTTAAAAATTTTTTTTTAAAAAATCTTTTTTGGGGAAACCCGAAAAATTTTTTTTTTCCCTTGTGAAATTTTTCAATTTGTTTAAAAATTTTTTTTCCCATTTTCCCCCTCAATTATTTTTTTAAAGGGTTAACAATGTTTTTAAAAAATGAAAACATATTAACCCCCCTTTTCCCTCTTTCCCAATGTTAAAAAAATTTTTAACCCCACCTGGTCAAATTTTTTTAAGGGAGGGCGTTAAAATTTTATTTTTAAACCCCCAAAAAAGTTTTGTTTTCTGGAAAGGGTAAAACATGGCCCCCAAAAAATTTTTTTAAAAACCCTTTTCCCCTCTGAAATTTTTTCATGCTGAAAATAATTTAAAAATTGTTTTGTTTCCCCCAAAAAAAATTTTTAAATCCCTTTCGGCAAGGGGGTGAACCCCCTTTTTAAAATTTTTAAACCATTGTTCCGGTCAAAAGACGCAAGGGGTTAAAATTTTTATTTCCCCCCAAAAATTTAATTTTCCCTTTTGGGAAAATTTCCCAATTTTTTTTAAAATAATTTAATTCAAATTGCCCGGGTCTGAAAAACTTTAAAGCTTTAAATAATTAACAACATTGTCAAACCCCGAAAAATATTTTAATTTCCCTTTTTAAAAAAGGGCCCGGTTTCCCCAAAAAAATTTTAAAAACCCTTCCCCCCTTTTAAAAAATTTTAGCATGGGGGTGAATTAAAAAAAAAGAAACCCCCCAAAAATATTCAATTTTGTTTAAAATCCCCCTTCCCCTTTAAAAAATTTTTTCCCATTGCCCTGGGTTTAAAATTATTTTAAAAATTTAAAACCCTTTTTTTTAGAAATTTAAATTATTTTTTTTCCCCTTTTTTAAAATACCCCAATCCCCCCTTTAAAAATTTTAAAGCCATTTTCCCCCTTGGGAAAAAATTTTTTTATCAAAGGAAAAGGGTTAAATTTATTTTTAGAAAAAATTTCAATTTTGTTTGGGGAAAAAATTTTCCCCCGGGAAACATTTTTTAAAACCCTTTCCAAAGGGGGGAAAATTTTTTAAAAAAGAATAAAAAATGTTTTTGAATCCCAACAATTAATTTTCCCGTTTTTTGGACACAGGGTTTCCGCAAGCCCTTGAAAATTTTTTTAAAACCCCCTTTTGGAAATTATTTTTAAGAGGGGTTTTAAAATTTTTTTCAAATCCCAAAATCATTTCTTTTTCCCCCCGGCCCCTAGCCTGGGTTGAAAAAATATTTTTTTTCCAGTCTAGGGGGGAAAAAGTTTTTATAATGGAAAGGGTAATCAATTTTATTTGGGTTCCCTAAAAAATTCAATTTTCCGTTTTTTGGGAAAATTTTTCCTTTCTTTTTTTTAATGTTAAGGTTAAATTTTTTAAAAATGGGGAAAAAATTCAATTTTTTTTAAACCGAAAAAATTTTCGTTTTCCCCCCTTTTAAAAACTTGCTAGCGGGGGGAAAATTATTTATTCAAATTTAAGGTTGAAAATTTTTTTGAAAAAAAGAGAATTTTTTTTTATCGTCAAACCCTTGAAAATTAAATTTAATTTTTTCCTTTTTCCTTTAAAAGCCCCAAAAAGGGTTTAAAAAAAAAAAATTTTTTAAAATTTTTTCCCCTCCCAAATTTATTTCAAAAAAAGGGGGTTTAAAAATTGTATTTCCCCTAAAAAAATTTTTCAATTTTTCCCTTTTCTGAAAAGGGGGGGCCCCGGGTTTAAACTTTAAATTTTTACAACCTGGGCCCTTTAAAATTTTTTGGCAGGGGGAGTTTAAAATTTTTTTAACCCCTGTCTATGGAATTTTTTTTGGCCATTGGATATCCCCCTTAAAAAAATTTTTAATAAAACCATTATTCGGTCTAAATTTTTATAATGGGAAAAAATTTTTTTCAGTCCCGGGTCAATTTTTCCCTTTTTGGGAAAGTTTTATACCCTGGAAAATTTTTTTTTAAAAAAAATTTTTTTCCCGGGTTTTTGAAAGTTTTAAAAATGGGTGTAACAATTTTATTTTTCCCAAAATTTTAAAATTTAATTTTCCGTTTTTGGAAACATTTGCAACCCTGGAAAAATAAATTTTTTTTCCCTTTTAAGGGCCTTTTTATTTAATAAGTATTAAAATTTTTTAAAGCGAATTATAATTATTGAATTTTCCCTTTTGGAAAATTTCAATTCTGGGAAAAAAATTATTTTTCAAAACCCCCCCCCCCCTTGAAAATTTTTTTATAAAAAAAAAAATGTTATTTGATTGAAAAATATTCAATTTTTTTTTCGGACCCAATTTGATTCCGTTTGAAAAAAATTTTTTAAAAAATTTCCCCGGTTTAAAAATTTTTTTAAATGCATGAATGGAAAATAAAATTTTATTTTAAATTTTAAAAACCCTTTTAAAACCCCCTTTTTTTGGCCCCCTTGGTGTTGAAACATATTTTATTTCAAACCTTTTTAAACCCCCAAAAAATTATTTAAGAGAATAAGATGAATTAAATTTTATTTGTCAGTTCCCCGAAAATCATATTCGAATTTTTTCCCCTTTTTGGAAACCCCCTTTATGCCCGTGTTGAAAAAATTTTTTTTTACAAACCCTTTTCCCAACGGTCTAAAATTTTTATTAATGATGAAAAAATTTTTAAAATTGATTTTCCCCAACCCTAAAAAATATTTAAAATTCCCCCTTGAAAAATTTCTAAATTTTTGAAAATTTTTATTCAACATTTTAAGGGAAAATGTTATTTCAAATTTGGGGAAATTTTTTATTTTTTCCCCGAACTTTTCAATTCCCGTTTTGGAAAAATTTTCAATCCCGGGTTTAAAGATTTTTTACAAAAGTTAAAAAAATTTTTTTTCAAATAAAAAAAATTTCAATTTTTTCCCTTTTTTGGAACATTTCGAATTTCCCTTTACAATTCTCCCAAGGCCTGGAAAAATTATTTTATTTAAAAAGTAACTTCCCAAAAGTTTTTAAAAAGGGTGTTCCCTTTTTTTGCAGTTTTTCCGAAAACCCTTAATTTTTGTTTTTGGACAGGGTCCAAATCCGCCTGAAAAATTTTAAAAAAATTTTCAGGGCCCAAAAATATTTAAAAAAGGGGGGTTAAAAAGTTTTCGCAAATTCCCCGAAAATTATTCAATTTTCCCGTTTTGGAAATTTTTGCCCCTTTTTTTTAAAAATTTTTTTCCCATTCCCCAAATCCCCGGGAAAATTTTTTTTCTGAAAAAGATGTTTTAAAAATTTTTTTTTCAAATTCCCCGAAAAATTTTTTTCCCGTTTTGGGGGGAAACTTGTTGCCCCTTAAAAAAAAATTTTCCCCTTTTTTAAAAGGTGATTTTGTTTTAAAATAATTAACAATTTTTTAAACCCCGGGAAATTTATATTTAAAAAATTTTTTAAAAAAGGGACCAAACCCCCCCCAAAAATTTTTTTTGAACCATTCTCTCGGGTTTTAAATATTTTATTAAAAAATTCCAATTTAAATTTTTAAACCCAAAAAATGAATTTTCCCTTTTTGGCAATCCTATTTATTTCCCCCGTTGAAAAATTTTTTCAATTTTCCCGGTTTAAATTTTTTTACTGTAAAAGGTTAAAAATTTTATTTTAAATTTAAAACATTTTTTTAAATTTTTTAAATTTAATTTTTCCTTTTAAACTTTTTTTAAAAAATTTCCCCCCCCTAAATTTTTTTTTATCAAAGAGAAGGGGAATTAACATTGTTTTTGGGAAACCCTGAAAACATATTCGAATTTTCCCTTTTTTCCCTTTTTCAATGCCCCTGTTGAAACTAATTTTTAACAAATTTTTTCCCCCGGAAAGTTTATTATGAAATAAGATATTAAAAATTTTATCGTAAAAATTCCCTGAAATTTTAATTTTCCCCTTTTTTGGGCACAGTCTCGATATCCCTTTGAAAATATATTTTATTACAAATTGTCCCAACCTTTTTTTTTTTCAAAAAATGAATAATTAAAATTTTTTTTTTTAAAATATTTTCTTTTCCCCCCGGGGCACGCCCCGTTTTTTTTAAACCCAAAATTTTTCAACCCTTTCCCAAGGTTTAAATTTTTTCGCAGAATTGAAACAATTTTTATTTTCGTTTCCCCAAAAATTTTCAAATTTTTTTGTTTGAAAAATTTTAATTTTCTGGAAATTTTTTTTTTAAAAAATCTAAAATTTTTAGTAAAATTAAAAAATTTTTATTTTCCCCTTCCCGAAAAATTTTTTTAAATTTTTTTCCCTTTTACAAGCTCCCCCAGCCTTTTTAAAATATATTTATTAAAAAATTTCTCTAAAATTTTATAAACAAAAGGGGAAAAAATTTTTCCCCAAACCGGGGAACAATTAATTTTTTTCCTTTTCCAAAAACCCCCCCCATAGGGTTTAAAAATTTTTTTTCAAACCTAACCGAAAATTTTTTTGCAAAAGGGTAAATTCCCTGTTTTTCAAATTTTGAAAATCTATTTGAAAATTTTTTTTTGGAAAAGGGTTTAAAATGGCCCCTTAAAAAATTTAAAAATTTCCGGGCCCCAAAAAATTTTTGCATAAAGGGGGGTTAAAAAATTTTTTTCAAAATTCCCGCTTTAAAAAATTTTTTTTTTCGGGAAAGTTTCGTTGGGGTGAAACTAATTTTTTCAAAATTTCCAAAGGGCTGGAAGTTTAAAAATGCGTAAAATTTAAAAATGTCAAAACCCGGAAATCTATTTAAATTTTTTTTGGAAAATTTATTGCCCCTTTTAAACATTAAAATTTTCCCCTTGGGGCTCCGGTGGTGGAAACATAAAAAAAAAACTTTTTTACGAATTTTAAAACATATTGAAAATTTTTTTTTTGCAATCCGCCAATCCCCCCTTCCCCTTTTTTAAAACCCTTGCTTCCCGGGGGAAAATATTTTTTATTTTTTTAGCGGAAGGTTTTCAATTTTTTTGTGGGAAACCTAAAAAAATTGTTTTCCGTTTTTGACACCTCGCATATCCCCCTTTTAAAAATATTATTAAACCCTTGCTCCAACGGGAAATTATTCCAAAAGGTGAATTTAAAAATTTTTGTCAAATTCCCAAAAAATTTTAATTTTCCCGTTTCGGACAAATCTCTGCTTTTTTTAAAATATTATTAAACCAAATTTCCCCGGTCTGAAATGTTTTTTAGCTGAAGAGGGGAATTTAAAATTTTTTTGTCGAATTCCCAAAATATTCGAATTTCCCCTTTTTGGCCGCTCTGCTAGCCGTGTTGAAAATTTTTTTAAACCCTTGCTCAACGTCGGAAAAATTTTTTAAAGGGGAGAAAAAAAAGTTAACAATTTTTTTCCCTTTTTTTTAAAAAATTTTCAATTTTCCCTTTTTGGGTTTTTTAAACCCCACCTTAATTTATTAAAATTTTCTCCTAAGGTTAAAAATTTTTTTAAAAAAATTTTTAAAAAATTTTATTTTTTCCCCGAAAAATTTTCGAAATTTTTCCCTTTTTTGGGAAAATTTTTCAATCCCTGTTTAAAATTTTTTTTCAAAGTTTAAAAATGGAAAAATTAAATCTAAAAATAATTAAATTTTTTTTTCCTTTCCCAAAAAAAAATTTTAAATTTTTTTTAAAACATCTTCGTTGGGGAAAAATTAAAATTTTTTTTTAAAAATGTCCCCAATCTGAAAATTTTAAACAAAAAAGGGTTTTAAAAAAAGTTTTTTCCAAACCCCCCAAAATATTTCAATTCCCTTTCGAACACAGGAAATTGGGTAAAAAATTTTTTCAACCTTAATTTAACGGGGAATTTTTCGTAAAAAATTTAAAAATTTTTTTTTTTCAAATTCCCCAAAATTGGAAAATTTTTTCTGGAAATTCAATTTTTGTTTTTCCTAATTTTAATTAAAATTTTCCCGGGTTGAAAAATTTTTTTAATAAAAAATAATTTTTTGATTTTTTGCTTCAAAAAAATATTTAAAAAGTTTTAAAAAGTTTTTGGGGTTTTAAACAATTTTTTCCCCCCCCTTTTATTTGTTAAAAAATTTTAATTACAAATTTCGAATTCCCGAAAAAATTTTTCGAAAACCCGTTTTTACCCAATTTGCATTGCCCCCCTTTTAAAATTTTTTTTAAAAACATTGCCCGCGCGAAAATTATTTTCAAAGGGGAAAAAAAAAATTTTTTTTCAAAAAAATTATTAATTTTTTTTCCCAAACCCAACCCTCCCGTTAAAAAATTTTTTAAAAAGCCCAACTTAAAAATTTTTAAAAAAAATGAGGGGAAAAAAAAATTTATTTCAGAAACCCCCAAAAATTTCAATTTTCCGTTTTTGGAACTTTCGATTCCCTTTGAAAAAAATTTTTTCCCAACCCTGTCCCCCTTGAAAATTTATTAACATGTAGGTGAAAAAAATTTATTTGGGGATTAAATTTTGAATTTCCCCTTTTCAACAAATTTTTTATTGCCCCCTTTGAAAAAAAAATTTTTTTCCCTTGCCCCAATTTTAAATTTTTTAAGCTGAAAAATAAAAAAATTTTTTTTTTAAAACCCCCAAAAAATTTCCGTGTTGAACAGATATTTATTACAACCATTGCTCCCACGGTCTGGAAATGTTATTTAAATGCATGAATAGAGATGATTAACATTGTTATTTGTCAGAATACCCTGACAATCATATTTGACTTTGTCCCGTTTCTGGACACAGTCTCTCGCATATGCCCGTCTTGAACATATATTTTATTAAGACCATGCTCTCAGCGCTCCAGAAATGTTTTATTCAATGCTGGATAGTGTATGAAAACAATTGTTATTTGTCAGAATTCCCTGAAAATCATATTCATATTTTCCCGTTTTCTGGACACAGGGTACTGCACATGCCCGCCTTGAAAAATATATTTGATTACAACCATTACTCCCAACGGTCTGAAAATGTTATTTCATGCATGACAGAGGATGAATTAACAATTGTTATCTGTCAGAATTCCCTGAAAATCATATTCGAATTATCCCGTTTTCTGGACACAGGGTACTGCACATGCCCGCCTTGAAAAATATATTTAATTACAACCATTGTCTCTCAGCGGTCTGAAAATGTTATTTCATGCATGAGAGAGGATGAATTAACAATTGTTATTCGTCAGAATCCCCTGAAAATCATATTCGAATTTTCCCGTTTTCTGGACACAGTCTCTCGCATATGCCCGCCTTGAAACATATATTTAATTACAACCATTGCTCTCAGCGGTCTGAAAATGCTATTCAATGCATGAATAGAGATGAATTAACAATTGTCATTTGTCAGAATTCCCTGAAAATCATATTCGAATTTTCCCGTTTTCTGGACACGGGTACCGCACCTGGTCGCCTGAAACAATATTTAATTACACCATTGCTCTGCAGCGGTCTGAAATGTTATTTCAGCATTAGAAGGATGAATTACAATTGTTTATTTGTCAAATCCCCGAAACTCATATTCGAATTTCCCGTTTTTCTGGACCCGTCCCCCATATGCCCCTGTTGAAACATAAGTTTTATTTACAACCATTGCTCCTAACGGTCGGAAATGTTATTTAATGCATGAAGGTATCGAATCAACAATTGTTATTCGTCAGAATTCCCTGAAACTCTTATTCAATTTTCCCATTTTCTGGACACAGGGTACCCACTGGCCGCCTGAAACATATATTTATTACGGACCATTGCTCTCAGCGGTCTGTAAATGTTATTTCATGCATTAAGAAGGATGAATTAACACTTTTTATTTTTGTCAGAATCCCTGAAAATCATATTCGAATTTTCCCCTCCCGTTTTCGGGACACAGTCTCCGCTATGCCCGCGTTGAAACATATATTTTATTCAACCATTGCTCCAACTGTCCTGGGAATGTTATTTAATGCCTAAATGGAGAGAATTAACATGTTATTTTGTCAGAATTCCCTGAAATCATATTCGATTTTCCCGTTTCTGGACACAGGGTACCGCACAATGGCCGCCTGAACAATATTATTTATTACAACCATTGGCTCCAGCGGTCTGAGATATTTCATGCATGAGACGAGGATGAATTAACAATTGTTATTTGTCATAATTCCCTGAAATCATTTCGAATTTCCCCGTTTTTCTGACACAGGGTACCGCACATGGCCGCCTTGAAACATATATTTAATTACAACACATTTCTCTCAGCGGTCTGAAAAATGTTATTTCATGCATGAGATAGGATGATTAACATTGTTATTTGTCAGAATCCCCTGAAATCATGCGAATTTTCCCCGTTTTCTGGACACAGTCTTATCGCATATGCCCGTGTTGAAACATATATTTTAGTTACACCATTGCTCTCAAAACGGTCTGGAAATTTCATATTATCCATAAATAGAGAGGAATTAAAATTGTATTGTCAGAATTCCCTGAAATCTATTCGAATTTTCCCCGTCCTCTGAATCACAGACCTCTCTTCGCATATGCTCCGTGTTGAAACATTATATGATATTACAACCCTTGCTTCCAACGGCTGAATGTTATTTTATGCTGATAGGATGAATTCTTAATTGTTATCTGTCAGAATTCCCTGAAAATCATATTGAATGTTTCCCGTTTTCCTTACCCAGTCCTCTCGCATATGCCCGTCTTGAACATTATTCTTACAAACCATTGTTCCCAACGGTCTGCAAATGTCCATTTATGCATAAATGGGATATGAATTACCAATTGATATTTGTCAGCAATTCCCTGAAATCATATTCGAATTTTCCCGTGTTCCTGGACACAGGGTACCGCACATGCCGCCTGAAACATATATTTAATGACAACCATTGCTACTCAGCGGGCTAAAAATGTTATTTCTCATTGGAGAGGATGATTACAATGTTATTTGCAAATCCTGAAAATCATATTCGAATTTTCCCCCGTTTTCTGGACACAGTCCCTCGCATATTGCCCCGGTTGAACTATAGTATACAACCATTACTCCTAACGGTCTGAAAATGTTTATCATGCATGATGAGATGAATAACAATGTTATTTGTCAAATTCCCTGAAAATCATATTCGAATTTTCTCCTCCCCCCCCCGTTTCCTGGCACACAGTCTCTCGCTATGCCCACTGTTAGAAACATATATTTTAATCACAACCATTGCTCCCCGGTCTGAAAATGTTATTTCATGCATGAATAGGATTGAATTAACAATTGTTATTTGTCACAATTCCCTGAAAAATATTCGAATTTTCCCGTTTTCTGGACACAGTCTTCTCGCATATGCCCCGTGTTGAAACATATATTTATTACAACCATTGCTCTCAACGGTCTGGACATGTATATTGGCATGATAAGATGAATTCACAATTGTATTTGCATCATTTCCCCTTAAAATGCTATTCGAATTTTCCCGTTTTCTGGACAACAAGTCCTCTCGCACTATGCTCGTGTTGAAACATATATTTCATTCAACCATTGCTCCCAGCGGTCGAAAATGTTTTTTTCATGCTGAGAGAGGATGACTTAACGATTGTTTATTTTGTCAGAATTTTCCCTGAAAACATATGCGAATTTTCAGCCGTTTTCTGGACCCAGGTCTCGCATATGCCCGTGGTTTGAAACTATATTTTTTACAACCATTGCTCTCAACTGTCCTGAAATGTATATTATGCATGAATAGGATGAATCAACAAATTGGTATTTGTCAGAATTCCCTGAAAATCAATATTCGAATTTTCCGTTCTGGAACACAGTCCTCTCGCAGATGCTCGTGGTTGAAACAGATAGTTAATTACAACCATTGCTCCACGGTCTGAAAATGTTTTTTCATGCATGAGAGAGGATGAAATCACGATTGTTATTTGTCATAATTCCCTGAAAACATATTCCGAATTTTCCCGTTTTCGGACAACAGTCTCTCGCTAATATGCCCGTGTTGAAACATATATTTTATTACAACCATTGCTCCTTACGGTCTGGAAATGTTATTTAATGCTCGAATAGAGATGAATTAACAATTGTTATTTGTCAGAATTCCCTGAAAAATCATATTCGAATTTCCCCGTTTTCCTGGACACAGTCTCTCGCAATCCCCTGTTGAAAACATATATTTTATCAACACCATGGCGCCTTACGGTCTGAAAATGTTATTTCATGCATGGAGAGGATGAATTAACAATTTTTTTGTCAGAATCCCCTGAAAATCATATTCGAATTTCTCCCGTTTTCTGGACACGTCCCTCGCATATGCCCCTTTGAAACATATATTTTATTACAACCATTGCTCCTAACGGTCTGAATGTTATTTAAATGCATGAAAGAGATGAATTACAAAATTTTATTTTCAGAATTCCCTGAAAAACATATTCGAATTTTCCCGTTATCTGGACACAGTCTCTCGCTATCCCCTGTTAAACAATATTTTATCACAACTTGTCTCCGAAACTGAAAATGTTATTTAATTCATGAAAAGATGATTAACATTGTTATTTGTCAGAATTCCCTGAAAATCATATTCGAATTTTTCCCGTTGTCTGAACACTCCCCCCTCATATTCCCGTGTTGAACCTATTTTATTACCACCATTGCTCCCAACGGTCTGGAAATGTTTATTTTAATGCAAAAATAGAGATAATTAAAAATGTTTATTCGTCAAATACCTGAAAATCATTTTGAATTTTTCCCCTTTTCTGGACACAGTCTCTCGCATGCCCGTCTCGAAACTATATTTTATTACGACCATTGCCCAGCGTCGGAAATTATTCAATGCTGTAGAGATGAATCAACAATTTTTATTTTCAGAATTTCCCTAAAATCATATTCGAATTTTCCCGTTTTCTGGACACAGGTACTGCACATGCCCCCTTGAAAAATATATTTATTACAACCATGCCTCAGCGGTCTGAAAAAGTTATTCATGCATAAGAGATGAAACAATTTTTATTCGTCAGAAACCCCCGAAAATCTATTCGAATTTTCCCGTTTTCTGGACACTCCTCCTCGCATATGCCCCCTTGAAACATATTTTAATTTCAACCATTGCTCTCAGCGGTCTGAAATGCTATTCAATATAATTTGAGAAAGAATAACAATTGTCATTTGTCAAATTCCCTGAAATCATAATTCGAATTTCCCCGTTTCGCACAGGGTACCGCACATGGTCGCCTTGAAACTATTTTATTACACCATTGCTCCTCGCGGGCTGAAAATGTTATTTCATGCATAGAATAGAATAAATTTAACAATTTTATTCGTCGAATCCCCTGAAAATCATATTCGAATTTTCCCGTTTTTCCCGGACACAGTCCCTCGCATATCCCCTGGGTTTAAACATATTTTTATTACAACCATTGCTCCTAACGGTCTGAAAATGTTATTTAATGCATGAATGTATATGAATCAACAATTGTTATTTTGTCGAATTCCTGAAATCTTATTCGAATTTTCCCCATTTTCTGGACACGGGTACCGCACATGGCCCCCTTAAACTTTTTAATTACACCATTTCTCTCAGCGGTCGAAAAAGTTTTTAATGCTGAAGAGATGAATTAAAATTTTTATTTGTCAAATTCCCTGAAAATCTTTTCGAATTTTCCCATTTTCTGGACACAGGGGACCGCACATGCCGCCTTGAACATAATTTAATTACGACCCTTGCTCCAGGTCTAAAAGTTTTTCATGCATGAAGAGGATGAATTAACAGGTTTTTTTGCAAATTCCCTGAAAATCAATTTTTGAATTTTCCCCCTTTCTGGGCACGCCCCGCATACCCGTGTTGAAACCCTATTTTTAAATTTCAAAACCCTTGCCCCAACGGGCTGCGATTTTTTTTTTTAATGCATAAAGGGAGATTAATTGTTATTTCAGAATTTCCCCGAAAATCATATTCGAAATTTTCCCGTTTTTTTGGACCCAGGGGTCCGCACATGGCCGCCTTAAACTATATTTTTAAATTCAACCATTGCCCCAGGCTGAAAATTTTTTCATGCATAGAGGGATAATTAACATTGTTATTTGTCAGAGAATTCCCTGAAAATCATATTCGAATTTTCCCGTTTTCCTGGACCAGTCTCTCGCATATGCCCCTGTTGAAACATATATTTTATCCAACCATTGCTCCTCACGGTCTGAAAATGTTATTTAATGCATGAATAGAGATGAATTAACAATTGTTATTTGTCAGAATTCCCTGAAATTCATATTCGAATTTTCCCGTTTTCTGGACACAGTCTCTCTCACATGCCCGTGTTGAAACGTATATTTTATTACAACCATTGCTCTCAACGGTCTGGAAATGTTATATTATGCATGAATAGAGATGAATTAACAATTTTTATCCGTCAGATTTTCCTGAGAATCATATTCGAATTTTCCCGTTTTCTGGACACAGTCTCTCGCATATGCCCGTGTTGAAACATATATTTATCACAACCATTGCTCCCAACGGTCTGCAAATGTTATTTAATGCATAAATGGAGATGAATTAACAATTGTTATTTGTCAGAATTCCCTGAAAATCATATTCAAATTTTCCCGTTTTCTGGACACAGTCTCTCGCATATGCCCGTGTTGAAACATATATTTATTACAACCATTGCTCTCTCAACGGTCTGGAAATGTTATATTATGCATGATAGAGATGAATTAACAATTGTTATTGTCAGAATTCCCTGAAATCATATCGAATTTTCCACCGTTTCCATGACACAGTCTCTCGGCATATGCCCCCTGTGAAACATATATTTTGAATCACAAACACCATTGCTCCTCACGTCTGAAAATGTTTATTTAAGGCATGAATAGAGATGAAGTACAATTTTTTTTCGTTTCGAATTCCCTGAAAATTCATATTCTAAAAAAATAGAGATTTTCACCGTTTTCTGGACACAGTCTCTCTCACATGCCCGGTGTTGAAACGTATATTTTTATTAAACCATTGCTCTTCACGGTCGAAATGTTATATTATGCATGAATGAGATGAATTAACAATCTTTCATCCTTCAGATTTTCCATGAAGAATCATATTGAATTTTCCCTTTCCCCGTTTTTCTGGACACAGTCTCTTCGCATAGCCCGCCTTGAAACTATATTTTTCACACCAGTGCTCCCACGGTCTGCAAATGTTTATTCAATGCATAAATGGAGCTGAATTAACAATTGTTCATTTCGGTTTCAGAATTCCCTGAAAATCATATTCGAATTTTCCCGTTTTCTGAACACAGTCTCTCGCATATGCTTGTGTTGAAACATTTATATTATTACAAGCATTGCTCCCAACGGTCTGAAAATGTTATTCAATGCATGAATAGAGATGAATTATTAATTGTTATCTGTCAGAATTCCCTGGAATTCATATTCGAATTCACCCGTTTACTGGACACAGTCCCTCGCATATGCCCCTGTTGAAACATATATTTTATTACAACCATTACTCCTAACGGTCTGAAAATGTTATTTAATGCATGAATAGAGATGAATTAACAATTGTTATTTGTCAGAATTCCCTGAAAATCATATTCGAATTTTCCCGTTTTCTGGACACAGTCTCTCGCATATGCCCCTGTTGAAACATATATTTTATCACAACCATTGCTCCTCACGGTCTGAAAATGTTATTTAATGCATGAATAGAGATGAATTAACAATCGTTATTTGTCAGAATTCCCTGAAAATCATATTCGAATTTTCCCGTTTTCTGGACACAGTCTCTCGCATATGCCCGTGTTGAAACATATATTTTATTACAACCATTGCTCCCAACGGTCTGGAAATGTTATTTAATGCATGAATAGAGATGAATTAACAATTGTTATCTGTCAGAATACCCTGAAAATCATATTTGAATTTTCCCGTTTTCTGGACACAGTCTCTCGCATATGCCCGTCTTGAAACATATATTTTATTACAACCATTGTTCCCAACGGTCTGGAAATGTTATATTATGCATAAATAGAGATGAATTAACAATTGTTATTTGTCAGAATTCCCTGAAAATCTTATTCGAATTTTCCCATTTTCTTGACACAGGGTACCGCACATGCCCGCCTTGAAACATATATTTAATTACAACCATTGCTCTCAGCGGTATGAAAATATTATTTCATGCATGAGAGAGGATGAATTACCAATTTTTATTTGTCAGAATTCCCTGAAAATCATATTCGAATTTTCCCGTTTTCTGGACACAGTCTCTCGCATATGCCCCTGTTGAAACATATATTTTATTACAACCATTGCTCCTAACGGTCTGAAAATGTTATTTGATGCATGAATAGAGATGAATTAACAATTGTTATTTGTCAGAAATCCCTGAAAATCATATTCGAATTTTCCCGTTTTCTGGACACAGTCTCTCGCATATGCTCATGTTGAAACATATATTTAATTACAACCATTGCTCCCAGCGGTCTGAAAATGTTATTTCATGCATGAGAGAGGACGAATTAACGATTGTTATTTGTCAGAATTCCCTGAAAAACATATTCGAATTTTCCCGTTTTCTGGACACAGTCTCTCGCATATGCCCGTGTTGAAACATATATTTTATTACAACCATTGCTCTCAACGGTCTGGAAATGTTATATTATGCATAAATAGAGATAAATTAACAATTGTCATTCGTCAGAATTCCCTGAAAATCATATTCGAATTCTCCCGTTTTCTGGACACAGGGTACCGCACACGGCCGCCTTGAAACATATATTTAATTACAACCATTGCTCTCAGCGGGCTAAAAATGTTATTTCATGCATGGGAGAGGATGAATTAACAATTGTTATTTGTCAGAATCTCCTGAAAATCATATTCGAATTTTCCCGTTTTCTGGACACAGTCCCTCGCATATGCCCCTGTTGAACCATATATTTTATTACAACCATTACTCCTAACGGTCTGAAAATGTTATTCAATGCATGAATAGAGATGAATTAACAATTGTTATTTGTCAGAATTCCCTGAAAATCATATTCGAATTTTCCCGTTTCCTGGACACAGTCTCTCGCATATGCCCCTGTTGAAACATATATTTTATCACAACCATTGCTCCTCACGGTCTGAAAATGTTATTTAATGCATGAATAGAGATGAATTAACAATTGTTATTTGTCAGAATTCCCTGAAAATCATATTCGAATTTTCCCGTTTTCTGGACACAGTCTCTCTCACATGCCCGTGTTGAAACGTATATTTTATTACAACCATTGCTCTCAACGGTCTGGAAATGTTATATTATGCATGAATAGAGATGAATTAACAATTTTTATCCGTCAGATTTTCCTGAGAATCATATTCGAAATTTTCCCGTTTTCTGGACACAGTCTCTCGCATATGCCCGTGTTGAAACATATTTTATCACAACCATTGCTCCCAACGGTCTGCAAATGTTATTTAATGCATAAATGGAGATGAATTAACAATTGTTATTTGTCAGAATTCCCTGAAAATCATATTCGAATTTTCCCGTTTTCTGGACACAGGGTACCGCACATGGCCGCCTTGAAACATATATTTAATTACAACCATTGCTCTCAGCGGCCTGAAAATATTATTTCATGCATGAGAGAGGATGAATTAACAATTGTTATTCGTTAGAATTCCCTGAAAATCATATTCGAATTTTCCCGTTTTCTGGACACAGTCTCTCGCATATGCCCGTGTTGAAACATATATTTTATTACAACCATTGCTCCCAACGGTCCGGAAATGGTATATTATGCATGAATAAAGATGAATTAACAATTGTTATTTGTCAGAATTCACTGAAAATCATATTAGAATTTTCCCGTTTTCTGGACACAGTCTCTCGCATATGCTCGTGTTGAAACATATATTTAATTACAACCATTGCTCCCAGCGGTCTGAAAATGTTTTTTCATGCATGAGAGAGGATGAATTAACGATTGTTATTTGTCAGAATTCCCTGAAAATCATATTCGAATTTTCCCATTTTCTGGACACAGGGTACCGCACATGCCCGCCTTGAAACATATATTTAATTACAACCATTGCTCTCAGCGGTATGAAAATATTATTTCATGCATGAGAGAGGATGAATTACCAATTTTTATTTGTCAGAATTCCCTGAAAATCATATTCGAATTTCCCGTTTTCTGGACACAGTCTCTCGCATATGCCCCTGTTGAAACATATATTTTATTACAACCATTGCTCCTAACGGTCTGAAAATGTTATTTGATGCATGAATAGAGATGAATTAACAATTGTTATTTGTCAGAATTCCCTGAAAATCTTATTCGAATTTTCCCATTTTCTGGACACAGGGTACCGCACATGCCCGCCTTGAAACATATATTTAATTACAACCATTGCTCTCAGCGGTATGAAAATATTATTTCATGCATGAGAGAGGATGAATTACCAATTTTTATTTGTCAGAATTCCCTGAAAATCATATTCGAATTTTCCCGTTTTCTGGACACAGTCTCTCGCATATGCCCCTGTTGAAACATATATTTTATTACAACCATTGCTCCTAACGGTCTGAAAATGTTATTTGATGCATGAATAGAGATGAATTAACAATTGTTATTTGTCAGAAATCCCTGAAAATCATATTCGAATTTTCCCGTTTTCTGGACACAGTCTCTCGCATATGCTCATGTTGAAACATATATTTAATTACAACCATTGCTCCCAGCGGTCTGAAAATGTTATTTCATGCATAAGAGAGGATGAATTACCAATTTTTATTTGTCAGAATTCCCTGAAAATCATATTCGAATTTTCCCGTTTCCTGGACACAGTCTCTCGCATATGCCCCTGTTGAAACATATATTTTATCACAACCATTGCTCCTCACGGTCTGAAAATGTTATTTAATGCATGAATAGAGATGAATTAACAATTGTTATTTGTCAGAATTCCCTGAAATTCATATTCGAATTTTCCCGTTTTCTGGACACAGTCTCTCTCACATGCCCGTGTTGAAACGTATATTTTATTACAACCATTGCTCTCAACGGTCTGGAAATGTTATATTATGCATGAATAGAGATGAATTAACAATTTTTATCCGTCAGATTTTCCTGAGAATCATATTCGAATTTTCCCGTTTTCTGGACACAGTCTCTCGCATATGCCCGTGTTGAAACATATATTTTATCACAACCATTGCTCCCAACGGTCTGCAAATGTTATTTAATGCATAAATGGAGATGAATTAACAATTGTTATTTGTCAGAATTCCCTGAAAATCATATTCGAATTTTCCCGTTTTCTGGACACAGGGTACCGCACATGGCCGCCTTGAAACATATATTTAATTACAACCATTGCTCTCAGCGGCCTGAAAATATTATTTCATGCATGAGAGAGATGAATTAACAATTGTTATTCGTTAGAATTCCCTGAAAATCATATTCGAATTTTCCCGTTTTCTGGACACAGTCTCTCGCATATGCCCGTGTTGAAACATATATTTTATTACAACCATTGCTCCCAACGTTCCGGAAATGGTATATTATGCATGAATAAAGATGAATTAACAATTGTTATTTGTCAGAATTCACTGAAAATCATATTAGAATTTCCCCGTTTTCTGGACACAGTCTCTCGCATATGCTCGTGTTGAAACATATATTTAATTACAACCATTGCTCCCAGCGGTCTGAAAATGTTTTTTCATGCATGAGAGAGGATGAATTAACGATTGTTATTTGTCAGAATTCCCTGAAAAACATATTCGAATTTTCCCGTTTTCTGGACACAGTCTCTCGCATATGCCTGTGTTGAAACATATATTTTATTACAACCATTGCTCCTAACGGTCTGAAAATGTTATTTCATGCATGAGACAGGATGGATTAACAATTGTTATTTGTCAGAATTCCCTGAAAATCATATTCGAATTTTCCCGTTTTCTGGACACAGGGTACCGCACACGGCCGCCTTGATACATATATTTAATTACAACCATTGCTCTCAGCGGGCTAAAAATGTTATTTCATGCATGGGAGAGGATGAATTAACAATTGTTATTTGTCAGAATCTCCTGAAAATCATATTCGAATTTTCCCGTTTTCTGGACACAGTCCCTCGCATATGCCCCTGTTGAACCATATATTTTATTACAACCATTACTCCTAACGGTCTGAAAATGTTATCCAATGCATGAATAGAGATGAATTAACAATTGTTATTTGTCAGAATTCCCTGAAAATCATATTCGAATTTTCCCGTTTCCTGGACACAGTCTCTCGCATATGCCCCTGTTGAAACATATATTTTATCACAACCATTGCTCCTCACGGTCTGAAAATGTTATTTAATGCATGAATAGAGATGAATTAACAATTGTTATTTGTCAGAATTCCCTGAAATTCATATTCGAATTTTCCCGTTTTCTGGACACAGTCTCTCTCACATGCCCGTGTTGAAACGTATATTTTATTACAACCATTGCTCTCAACGGTCTGGAAATGTTATATTATGCATGAATAGAGATGAATTAACAATTTTTATCCGTCAGATTTTCCTGAGAATCATATTCGAATTTTCCCGTTTTCTGGACACAGTCTCTCGCATATGCCCGTGTTGAAACATATATTTTATCACAACCATTGCTCCCAACGGTCTGCAAATGTTATTTAATGCATAAATGGAGATGAATTAACAATTGTTATTTGTCAGAATTCCCTGAAAATCATATTCGAATTTCCCGTTTTCTGGACACAGGGTACCGCCCATGGCCGCCTTGAACATATTTAATTACAACCATTGCTCTCAGCGGCCTGAAAATATTATTTCATGCATGAGAGAGGATGAATTAACAATTGTTATTCGTTAGAATTCCCTGAAAATCATATTCGAATTTTCCCGTTTTCTGGACACAGTCTCTCGCATATGCCCGTGTTGAAACATATATTTTATTACAACCATTGCTCCTAACGGTCCGGAAATGTTATATTATGCATGAATAAAGATGAATTAACAATTGTTATTTGTCAGAATTCACTGAAAATCATATTAGAATTTTCCCGTTTTCTGGACACAGTCTCTCGCATATGCTCGTGTTGAAACATATATTTAATTACAACCATTGCTCTCAGCGGTCTGAAAATGTTTTTTCATGCATGGAGAGGATGAAGTAACAATTGTTATTTGTCAGAATTCCCTGAAAAACATATTCGAATTTTCCCGTTTTCTGGACACAGTCTCTCGCATATGCCCGTGTTGAAACATATATTTTATTACAACCATTGCTCTCAACGGTCTGGAAATGTTATATTATGCATGAATAAAGATGAATTAACAATTGTTATTTGTCAGAATTCACTGAAAATCATATTCGAATTTTCCCGTTTTCTGGACACAGTCTCTCGCATATGCCCGTGTTGAAACATAAATTTCATCCAAACCATTGCTCTCAACGGTCGGGAAATGTTATATTATGCATAAATAGAGATGAATTAACAATTTTCATTCATCAGAATTCCCTGGAAATCATATTCGAATTCTCCCGTTTTCTGGAGACACTCTCTCGCATATGCTCGTGTTGAAACATATATTTAATTACAACCATTGCTCCCAGCGGTCTGAAAATGTTTTTTCATGCATGAGAGAGGATGAATTAACGATTGTTATTTGTCAGAATTTCCCTTAAACCTATTCGAATTTTTCCCCGTTTTCTGGACACAGTCTCCGCCATAGGCCCGTGTGAAACATATATTTTATTACAACCATTGCTCTCAACGTCTGGAAATGTTTATATTATGCATGATGGAAGAATTTAACAATTTTTAGTTGTCAAATTCCCCTGAAAATATATTTCGCCTTTTTTCCCGTTTTCTGACACAGTCTCCGAAGGGCCCCTGGTTATCTCAAACGCAACCTCTATTTTTATTACAACCATTGCTTCCTAACGTCCTGAATGTTATTTAATGCATGAATAGAAGAGGAATTTACAATTGTTTATTTGTCAGATTCCCGAAAATCAGCTTCGACTTTTCCCGTTTTCTGGACACAGTCTCTTGCATATGCCCGTGTTGAAACATATATTTTATTACAACCATTGTCCACGGTCTGCAAATGTATTCATGCAATGAGAGATGAATTAACACTTGTTATTGTCCATCCCTAAAATTATTCGAATTTTCCCGTCCTCTGACACAAGGCTCTCGCATATGGCTCGTGGTGAAACTATATTTTATACCACCATATGCTCCACGGTCCGAAAGTTCTTCAAGCATGCATAGAGATGATTAACAATGTTTTATTTTTCACAATTCCCTGAAAATCATATTCGAATTTCCCCCGTTTTCTGGACACAGTTCCTCGCATATGCCCGTGTTGAAACATATTTTTATTTACACCATTGGCTGCCTTACGGTCTGGAAAGGTGATTATGCTCCGAATAGAGATGATTAACATTGTGTTTTGTCGAATTTCCCTGAAAACATATGCGAATTTTCCCCGTTTTCTGGGACACAGTCCTCTGCATATGCCCCTGTTGAAACTATATTTATCACACCATTGCTCCTTACGCGAAAATGTTATTTCATGCATGAGAGAGGATGAATTACCATTGTTATTTGTCAGAATCCCCTGAAAATCATAGTCTCGAATTTTTCCCGTTTTCTGGACACAGTCCCTCGCATCATGCCCCTGTTGAAAACCATATTTTATTACACCAGTGCTCCTAACGTCTGAAAATGTATTTAATGCATGAATAGAGATGATTAACAATTGGTTATTTGTCAGAATTCCCTGAAATCTATTCGAATTTTCCCCGTTTTTCTGGACACAGTCTCTCGCATATGCCCCTTTGAACATATATTTTTTATCACACCTTGCTCCTCACGTCTGAAAATGTTATTTAATGCATTAATAGAGAAAATGAATTAACAATTGTTATTTTTGTCAGAATTCCTGGAAAATCATATTCGAAGTTTCCCGTTGTCTGAACACCGTCTCTCTCATATGGTCAGGTGGACAAAGTTTTATTACAACCATGCTCCCAACGGTCTGGAAAGGTTATTTAAATGCATGACTAGAGATGATTACCAATTGTTCTTTGTCAGAATACCCTGAAATCATATTGAATTTTCCCTTTCTGGACACAGTCTCTCGCATATCCCCTCTTGAAACAATATTTATTTACGACCATTGCTCTCAGGGTCTGAAAATGTTTATACATGCCATGGATAGAGATGAAGTACCATTGTTATTTGTCGAATTCTCCTGAAATCAATTCAATTTTCCCGTTTTGTCTGGACACAGGGTACCGCACATGCCGCCTTGAATATTTTAATTACACCATTACTCCCAACGGTCTAAAATGTTATTTCATTGCATAGAGAGGATGAATTACATTGTTAATCCGCGAATTCCCTTAAAATCTATTCGAATATCCCCGTTTTTTTTCTGAAAAGGTACTGCACCGCCCGCCTGGAAAATATTTTAATTACAATATTGCTCTCAGCGGTCTGAAATTGTTATTTCATGCAGATGATAGTAAAATTAACATTTGTTTATGCGCATAACCCTGAAATCATATTCGAATTTTCCCGTTTTTCTGGACCAGTCTCTCGCCATAATGTCCCGCCTTGAAACCATCTTTAATTACAACCATTGCTCTCCAGCGGGCTGAAAATGCATTCAATGCTAATAGAGATTAATTAACAATGTTATTTGTCAGAATTCCCTGAAAATCAATTCGAATTTTCCCGTTTTCTGGACACAGGTACCGGGCACATGGTCGCCTTGACGACATATGTAATTACCACCCGTGCTCTCAGCTGTCTGAAAATGTTATTTTTGCTGGGAGAGATGAATTAACAATTGTTATTTGTCAAATTCCCTTAAATCAATATTCGAATTTCCCGTTTTTCTTGACACAGGGTACCGCACATGGCCGCCTTGAAATCATCTATTTAAGTACCACCATTGCTCCAGCGGGCTGAGAATGTTAGTTCATGCATTAGAGAAGGATGATAACAATTGTTATCTGTCAGAATCCCCTGAAATCATATTCCGAATTATCCCTTTTCTGGACACAGGGTACTGCACATGCCCCCGCCCCCCTTGAACATATATTTAATTCCAACTATTGCTCTCAGCGGTCGAAATGTCATTCATGCATGAGAAGATAAGTAACCATGGTTTATTTGTCAGAATTCCCCTGAAATCATATTCGAATTTTTCCCAGTTTCTGGACACAGTCTCTCTCACTGCCCGTGTTGAAACATATATTTTATCACAACCATTGCTCCGCACACGGTCTGCAAATTTATTTACTGCATAAATGGAGATGAATTCACAATGTTTATTTGGCAGAATTCCCTGAAATCATATCAATTTTCCCCGTTTTCCCCTGACACAGTCCTCTCGCATATGCCCGTTGTTGAAACAATATTTATCACAACCATTTGCTCCGCCAACGGTCTCAAATGTTATTTAATGCATAATATGGAGATGTTAACAATTGTTATTTTTGTCATAATTCCCTGAAATCCTATTCGAATTTTCCCGTTTTCTGTACAACAGGGGTACCGCCCATGGCCCGCCTTGAACATATTTTATTACAACCATTGCTCCTCAGCGGTCCTGAGAATAATTATTTCTGCAAGAGAGGATGAATTACATTTTATTTTGTCAGATTCCCTGAAATCACTATCGAATTTTTTCCCGTTTTTCTGGACACAGGTACCGCACACTGGCCCGCCCTTGAAACATATATTTAGATTACACCATTTCTCTCCGCGTCATGAAATGTCTTTCATGCCTGAGAGAGGAATGAATTAACAATTGTTAGTGTCAGAATCCCCTGAAAATCCTATTCGAAGTTTCCCTTTTCTGACCATTCTCTCGCATATGCCCGTGTTTGAACATATTTTTATTACAACCATTGCTCTCAACGTCTGGACATGTTCCCTATTATGCATAAATAGAGATGAATTAACAATTGTTATTTGTCAGAATTCCCTGAAAATCATATTCGAATTTTCCCGTCCTCTGAACACAGTCTCTCGCATATGCTCGTGTTGAAACATTTATATTATTAGAACCATTGCTCCCAACGGTCTGAAAATGTTATTTAATGCATGAATAGAGATGAATTATTAATTGTTATCTGTCAGAATTCCCTGAAAATCATATTTGAATTTTCCCGTTTTCCTTACACAGTCTCTCGCATATGCCCGTCTTGAAACATATATTTAATTACAACCATTGTTCCCAACGGTCTGCAAATGTCATTTAATGCATCAATGGAGATGAATAACACTTGTTATTGTTCCATAATTCCCTGAAAATCATATTCGAAATTTTCCCGTTGTCTTACCACATTCTCTCGCACATGCCGCCTTGAAACATATTTAATTACAAACCATTGCTCTCAGCGGGCTAAAATGTTATTTTTCATGCATGGAGAGATGATTAACAATTGTTATTTGTCAAATCTCCTGCAAATCATATGCGAATTTTCCCGTTTTCTGGACACAGTCCCTCGCATATGCCCCTGTTGAACCATATATTTTATTACAACCATTACTCGCTAACTGGCTGAAAATGTTTATTCAATGCATAAATAGAGATACTTACCATGTTTATTTGTCAGAATCCCTGAAAATCATATTCGTAATTTTCCCAGTTGTCTGACACAGTCCTCTCATATGTCCGTGTTGAAACATATATTTTTATTACAACCATTGCTCCCAACGGTCTGGAAATGTTTATTTGAATGCATGATATAGAGTGAATAACATTGTTATTTGTCAGAATACCCTGAAATCATATTTGATTTTTCCCGTTTTCTGGACCCAGTCTCTTCGCATATGCCCTCTTGGAAAACATATCTTTTCTACGACCATTGCTCGCAGCGTTCTGAAAATGTTATTCCATGCAGGATAGAGATAATTACACTTTGTTATTGGCAGAATTCCCTGCAATCAATTCGAAATTTTCCCCGTTTTCCTGGACAGGGTACCGCCATGCCCTAACCTTTCAAAATATTTTAATTACAACCATTACTCCCAGTCTTAATTTATTTCAGCAATGAGAGAGGATGATTAACAATTGTTATCTGTCCGAATTCCCTGCAAATCATATTCGAATATCCCGTTTTTCTGGACAGCTAGGGTAACTGCAACATGCCGCCTTGAAAAATAATTTTAATTACAACCATTGCTCTCAGCGGTCTAAATTTTTATTCATGCTGAGAGAGATGATTACAATTGTTATCCGTCAGAATTCCCTGAAAATCATATTCGAATTATCCCGTTTTCTGGACACAGGGTACTGCACATGCCCGCCTTGAAACATATATTTAATTACAACTATTGCTCTCAGCGGTCTGAAATTGTCATTTCATGCATGAGAGAGGATGAAGTAACAATAGTTATTCGTCTGAATTCCCTGAAAATCATATTCGAATTCTCCCGTTTTCTGGACACAGTCTCTCTCACATGCCCGTGTTGAAACGTATATTTTATCACAACCATTGCTCTCAACGGTCTGGAAATGTTATATTATGCATGAATAGGGATGAATACCAATTTTCATTCGTCAGATTTTCCCCGAGAATCAATTCGAATTTTCCCTTTTTTCTGGACACGTCTCTCGCATTCCCGTGTTGAAACATCTATTTTATTACAACATGCTCCCACGGTCTCCAATGTAATTTAATCATAAGGGATATGAATTAACAATTGTTATTTGTCAGAATCCCTGAAAATCATATTCGAATTTTTCCCGTTTTTTCGGACACAGTGTACCGCACTGGCCGCCTTGAAAACATATATTTAATTACAACCATTGCTCTCAGCGTCGGAGACTATTTTTCATCATGAGAGAGGATGAATTAACAATTGTTATTTGTCATAATTCCTGAAAATCCTTTTGAATTTTCCTCGTTTTCTGACACAGGGTACGCACCTTGCCGCCTTGAACATATGTTACTTACAACCATGCTCTCCAGCGGTCTGAGAATTTTTTCCATGCTGAGAGAGGATGAATTAACATTGTTATTTGTCCGAATTCCCTGAAAATCAATTCCATTTGCCCGTTTTCCTGGACACAGGAACCGCACATGCCGCCTTGAACATATATTTAATTACAACCATTGCTCCCAGCGGTCTGGAAGTTATTCATCATGAGAGAGGATTAATTACCGATTTTATTGCAAATTCCCTGAAATCAGATTCGACGTTTTTCCCGTTTTCTGGACACATCTCTCGCATAGGCCCGTGTTAAACATATATTTTATTACAACCATTGCTCCTAACGGGGGGTGCTGAAAATGGTTATTTAATGCTGAATAGAGAGGATTAACAATTGTTATTGTCAGAATTCCCTGAAAATCATATCCGAATTTTCCCCCCCGTTTTTCTGGACACAGTCTCTTGCATATGCCCGTGTTGAACATATATTTTATTACAACCTGTCTCAAACCGGTCCTGGAAATGTTATTTAATGCATGAATAGCTATGAAATTAACACTTGTTATTTGTCAGAATTTCCCTGAAAATCATATTTCGTTTTCCCGTTTCTTTCTGGTACACAGTCTCTCGCATAAGCTCGGTTTGAAACAATATTTACACACCATTCCTCCCAACGGTCTGGCAATGTGTTTTAATGCATGAAAGAGAGGAATTAACATTGTTATTCGTCATAAGTCCCGCAAATCATATTTGAATTTTTCCCGTTTTCTGGACACAGTCTCTCGCATATGCCCCGTCTCATGAACAATCTTTTTATAAACCATTGTTCCCAACTGGGTCTGCAAAAGTTATTCTGCATAACGGGAGATGAATTAACATTGTATTTGTCCCAGAATGTCCGGAAAATCTTATTATTCAATTTTCCCGTTGTCTGACACAGGGTACCGCACATGGCCGCCTTGAAACATATATTTAATTACGACCATTGCTCTCAGCGGTCTGAAAATGTTGTTTCATGCATGAGCGAGGATGAATCAACAATTGTTATTTGTCAGAATTCCCTGAAAATCATATTCGAGTTATCCCGTTTTCTGGACACAGGGTACTACACATGGCCGCCTTAAACATATATTCAATTACAACCATTGCTCTCAGCGGTCTGAAAATGTTATTTCATGCTTGAGAGAGGATGAATTAACATTGTTATTATGTCAGAAGTCCCCTTAAAATCAATTCGAATTTTCCCGTTTTCTCTGGACACAGGGTACCGCACATGGCCGCCTGAAACATATATTTATTACAACCATTGCTCTCAGCGGTCTGAAAATGTTATTTCATGCATGAGAGAGGAGAATTTTTAAACATTGTTATCTGGCAGAATCCCCTGAAATCATATTCGAATTTTCCCGTTTCTGACACAGTCTCTCGCATATGCCCCTGTTGAAACATATTATTTTACCAAACATTGCTCTCACCGGCGTAAATGTTATATATGCATACATCACGATGCTAACAATTGGTTATTGGTCCAGAATTCACTGAAAATCATATTCGAATTTTCGCGTTTTCTGGACACAGTCTCTCGCATATGCCCCTGTTGAAACATATATTTTATCCAAACCATTGCTCTCAACGGTCTGGAAATGTTATATTATGCATAAATAGAGATGAATTAACAATTTTCATCCATCAGAATTCCCTGGAAATCATATTCGAATTTTCCCGTTTTCTTGACACAGGGTACCGCACATGCCCGCCTTGAAACATAAAATGTTATTTCATGCATAAGAGAGGATGAATTACCAATTTTTATTTGTCAGAATTCCCTGAAAATCATATTCGAATTTTCCCGTTTTCTGGACACAGTCTCTCGCTATGCTGCTCGTGTTGCAACATATAGTTTATTACAACCATTGCTCCCACGGTCTGAAATGTATTTATGCATGAATAGAGATGAAATTTACATTGTTATGTGTCAATTCCCTACATTCATATTCGAATTTTCCCCGTTTTCTGGTCACAGGTACTCGCACATGCCCGCCTTGAAACTTTCTTGGGTCTTCAATTACAACCATGAACATCACGCAAAATTTCATTATTTTGGAAAATAGTTTTGTTTTCTACTGTGTTATTCTAATGGGTGTTTTTGAAATTTCTTAAATTCATAAGAATAAATTTTACTATCCGATTATGCCTCAAAACGATCCGACTAAGTTAGATGAGGCACCATAATGAAATAGTTTGAAGTTGCTAGCTGTAAGCTGTTTGACCCGTTGAGAACTGACAAAATAACTAAACAAAAAAAAAGAAAAAAAAACGAACACCATTTTCTTTCCGTAACTTATGTCGCATCCACTCGCTGAAGCTAGTCGAAAACAAATAGTGGGCCCATCTACAATTATGCTCATGTGATAATATAGTGATACCGAAGCCTGTAATCATATACCTATCCAATTATATATGTCTCTTTTCTAAAGTTGTTCCTAGAATTTCACTGGTTCATCATACATTCGATTTTTATATATTTTCAAAATTCAATTAATCGAGTTTTTTATATACTCCATTTTATAGACACATGACCATCGGTAACATTTAAATCAAACTTGGTTCGTAGCATTTAAACCCCTGGAACATATGCACTTATAGAGCACGATTGTATGGAGAGCACCTAATAAGCAGGGTCAAATTTTCAATCGGTGGTGAGCCTGCGCCATCCAACGAGGGACAGAAAAACAGGGTCACTAATTTAGGTAATAAACATCAAAGTACACAATATCAGAGACACTTTCTGCCATGAGAGCTCTGTTCTGCTTTTATACAGGGTACACAAAATCAGGGACACTATCCACAACTGGTTCTCGTTAATTTGAAGTACACTGATACCATTCGAGTGCACAAAACAAAGTAGAGAAAAATCTCGGATATTTTCAAGGTACAATTTTCTCAAGTGGACACAAATCTATCAAGGCACGCTATTTGAGTACCGTTTCCCCATTTTCAAGACAGAAAAACAAAGTAGAGTCTATCAATGGTCAAATACTATATACCCCCCGCGGTTATAGGCACCCGTCCACGATTCAAGGCGTTGACCATGGAATTATAGAAAGTCTGGTGGTTCCGAGTCCGCCATTAGGCAAGGAGTTTGTGTGATTCGTTCCTTCGTGCCCCCCGAATAACCTAGCTTTTGGTGGGTTCGTTTGGGCAAACGATAATCCCTGACATTAATCAAAGGATTAGTCTGTAGAATAGATAGATTTCAAATTAAAAATAGTGGTTTGACACAGTGATATTTTTTATATTTATTATAAAATTGTAATTTTGTGTTCCTCGGTACTAATGCTTGGAGTTAGTGTCAACGTTGGCGCCTTGACCATTGAATAATAACAGTTAACAGTACATTTCCGTTTTTTTCACTTTTCAAGTTTATGATCCCCTGGCCGATGTGGTACGTCTACTTACAAGCCATATTGAAAACGGAAGTACACCCAAAATATTCCAGCTCCCGTTGCCATCTCTTCTCTCATGATCCACTTAACCTCAAAATGTTGCAAACGAGTTTTGGAACTTCCGCGTGAAAAAATTGCAAGTTCATTGAGCGAAGTTTGCATTTTTTAAGAGGTAATTATTCATCTTGAAATGCCGAGCAGGTGTATTATAAAGGTTAACAGTTTCATTCTTCGACTTTGAATATTTAAATGATTAACAGATATGTATATTTTAGATCCAAATATTAGATTATGAGCTGCTCCCGAATGGGTTGAACATTAGTGGCCTACTGCTGAGGCCTATTCTAGAATGAATAGATATTAGTTCTAGATAATCATCTAAGGGTAGCCTAGTTACGCTAGGCACTGGAGGCCCTAGTTGAAAGCAGATTTATTGCGCCCCGGTGGCTAAGTCAATTATCGCTAAGTGGGTAGTAACTGAGTCCACCGATGGGTGGATGTTCTAGTCCCGCATAAGCATGGTGTTTGTACACGTCCTTTCACCCTTCATCTCTTCATCGTTTCATTATATCATCCGCATCATTCGTACCACCGTATAAGCTGTTTGGGGGGTCGTTAGCAACATTTAAAATAAAAAGGATCCCCTATTAGCTTGATCTCGACATGGACGCGTGCTGTCCTCCTGCCTCGTCAACTAACAAACTCTGTGATGAAATCGAAGTCAGTTGGGCATGGGTTTTGAGTCCTGCTAAACTTGGGTTTTGTACGGTTTGTACATCCTTTGACCCATCATCACTTCTCCGTTTCCATCACCTGCTCTTTGTAGGCCTAGGCCACCCTTCATACCTATTGTTGTAGGGACCGTTGAGCAGAAACAGTATAAAATCCATAAATATCAATCTGTTGGTGGGTGATGAGCCCTTATTGTAATACATTTTATTTCTGTTACAGCTTGGCACCAGGACATGCTGATCTACTACACCACGCCTGCCTGTCATTGGCTGACGTAAACTCCAATCGCTGTTTAGCAGTGTCAACCTCAAGGTAAGGATATTAACTCATTATAACAAGTACATTCCTCGTGATGCTTTACAATATCCTTCAAGGGCAACGTGCATACCCAGAGTTAGTTTGAATCTACGCTGTAAATGACTGCCCTGCGTAGCTCGGTCAGCTAAGTCCCGCTGCGAAACGAAGTCGATTTCAAGTGTGGTTAGAGGTCCCGCACAAGATGTGGATTTTGTTCACGTCCCTTCCTTATCCACTTCATAGTGGTCTTTACATTGCTCATAATCTACCCCCCGATAGCCTACTTCTTTGTGGGGTCGTTGTAGGCCCTAAATGGGTGCAGGGCTAATTTGAAAATAGATTTGTTTGCTACAAAGCTCATTTTTTAATTATCACATCAATTGTAATATTTTTTCCCCTCAATATCAGCATAGTGAGCTTAAGTACGGTGCAGATATAAGGCTAGGGTGAAGTGGCATTCGTTGAACCCAATAATAAATATATAGGCCTTATATATATATCTCTAATGCCAGGATAGGTTTTAATGAGTGACGATCCCTTATTTTACACGTTTTTGATTTCTGTTACAGCTCTACCGAGGGCGTGTGGACCTACACTACACCGCCCGTCATTGCTGAACATCAACTACCAATCGCTGTCTGCAGTGTTCATCCTCAGGTAAGGATATTACTCATTATCTAAGTTGAATTTACTGTATTCTTCCTTACCATCTCGTTTTGCCGTCACTTCATTCCTCATTCCCCGACGCCAATAGATCTCGGTCCTCGATACAGTGCAATTTGGTAAAAGCCAATGTAATACTCACGGTAATTTTGTGCTACCTCTCGTCACCAAATGGTTGGGGTTAGTGGTCACGGTTGTGTCCTACCCCTCCAAAGCTGGCTGACTGTGATCAATGTCCGTGTCATTTCAGACTTTTTTATTAGTGTTTTATTCATTTTGGTAATAATTTTCGTATCGGTGTACCTTTTTTTCGAATGAATGTACTTTGTTCTCTCAGAAAACATCATTTTTAGGAAAAAAATTTTGCAGTAGGGCGGTACCGAGTATGACGAATTTACCGATCAACTCGTCATTTTCCAACGTTACCGTTTTGATCTTATTAAATAATGATTTTTACGTTGAAAACTGAAATATTGATATACCTTACTGTGTCAGTTCCAAATTATAGCTACTAGCTAAGATGATAAATAGTGAACAATATGTGTACCTAATAAACTTATTTCATTGAATATTAATCGTCACCCCTTCTTTACAATGCCTTTGATGGGTTTGTGAAAACGTTGTTCATATAAATTATAAACATATCCTAATGTCCAAATCTGGTCCATAACATCCTATAATGCCATATTGTTTAGTGAAGTGCGATCCCTTATTGACCACGTTTTATTTCTGTTACAGCTGTACCGATGACGGTGATATCTCCACCACCCTGCCTGTCATTTTGCTGACGTCAACCACCCATCTAGCTGTCATCAGCGTCAGCCTCGAGGTACGGATTTACTCTTAAAAACATGCAATTACTGGTAATGCTTTACATCTTTCATGGGCAACGTGCATACCCAGATTATTTCGAATCTACGCTGTAAATTAGCTGCCCTGCGTAGCTCAGTCAGCTAGGCACCGCTGCCGAAACTGAAGTCAATGTTCAATTGTGGTTCTAGTCCTGCACAAGATGTGGGGTTTTTGTTACGTCCCTTCACTTATATTTTTCATGGTCTTAATTACCATTTGCTCATTCGTCCCCCTGAATAGCCTAGTTCTTGGTGGGGTCGTTTGGGAGCCCTAATGTACTAATTTAAATGTATTTGTTTCTACAGCAGGCTCAATTTTCATTATCACATCAAATTGGTATATTTCCCACTCAAAACTGCAGCAAATGTGGTTTTAGTACTGTCGGGTACAGTAAGGTTGAATGGAATTCGTGAAAACCCAATATAAATAATACAGGCCTATATATGATATATCCTAAATTCAGATATGTTAAGTGAGTGACCTACCCTTTATTGTAACACTTTGATTTCTGTTACAGCTTCTACCGAGACATGATGATCTACAACCCCCCGCCTGCCTGTTATTGGCTGACGTCACTACCAATCAATTGTCAGCGGCGTCATTCTAGTAAGGATATAACTCATTGTCACGTAGGCAATATCTTTCAATGGCAACGTGCATACCCAGAGTTCGTTCGAATCTACGCGTAAATCGCTGCCCTGCGTATCTCAGTCAGCTAAGGCAACCGCTGCAGACTGAAAGTCAATTCAGGTGTGTTAGAGTACCGTATAGATGTGTTTTTGTTCACGTCCCTTCACTTATCCCTTCATAGTACCTTTACACTTGCTCTATCGTACCCCCGAATAGCCTAGTTCTTGGTGGGGTCGTTGTAGGCCCTAAATGTACTAATTTGGAAATGGAATTTGTCCTACAAGGCTCAATTTTTAATTCTCAACCTCAATTGGATATTTTCCCACCAACTTTGCAGCATATTGTCTTATAGTACCGTGCAGGGTGCAAGTAGGGTGAAGTGGAATTCTTTGAACCCAATATAAATAATAGGCCTATATATATAATCCTATAATGCCAGATATGTTTTTAGTGAGTGCGATTCCCTTATTGTGACACGTTATTTCGTTAACAGCTTCTAACGAGGGCGTGATGGCCTACACTACACCCTGCCGTCATTGGCTGACATCCTACCATCACTGTCGCAGTGTCATCTCAAGGTAGGATTTCTCCATTATCACGTTGAATTACTGTCATCTTCCTTACCATCTTCGTTTTCCGTCACTTCATTCTCTTCACACCGACGCAATAGATCTCGGTCATCAGTACGTGCCATTGTAAAAGTAAGTGAATGTAAATCAACGTTCATTTTGTGTTACTCTCGTACAGTCAAAGGGGACGTCCATGAATTACGTCACGCTTAGGTGGGAGGGGGGTTGTTAGTATTTGTGAACAAGGTGCTACAAAGGGGGAGGGGGGGAGCAACTGTGTGACATATCTTTTTTTGTTCTACGTATTTGGTGTCATTTCTTATAGATTCTTAGGTAATTCATACCCACCCTAAAACAGCAGATTGCATATCAAATAATTGTGAGTTTGCCTACTCAAAGAGCAAACATAAAGACATTTTTGATTTTGATTTTATTTACTTCATTGTACCTTTGCACCTGTAAATTCATTTTTTTGTTAAGGGGATGGTATGAGAATCTATGACATATTTGAAGGGGGGAGAGTATGGTTTTGGACCAACTGTGACATGAGATGGAGTGGGGTTCAAAGTGGCCTAAAAGTGTGACAAATTTAGGACGTCCCCAAATTGGTTGGGGTTAGGGGTCAGGTTGGCCCCCACCTCCAAGATGCTGGATCAGTCCGTGTAATTTTTTATTTTTTTATGAGGTTTTTATTTAATCTTCGGATAATATTTTTTTTATCGGGTACCTATTTTTCGAAAGAATGATGTTTAGCTCAGAAAACATCATTTTATAGGGAAATTTTTTCAAAAATTACGGATGGTACCGAGTATGACGAATGTACCGAATCAACTTGTCATTTCCAACGGTACCAGTGTTGACCTTTTAGAAATGATTTTTACGTTGAAAACATTGAAGTATTGATAACCGGTACTGTGATCATTTCCAAATTATAGCTATTAGCTAGAGATGAAGAAATAGTAATACAATATGATGTACCTAAGAAACTCATTTCAATTGAATATTTATCGTCACAACCTTCTTTACATTGCTTTTGATGGGTTTAAAACGTTGATATCCAATATGAATTAAAACATAGTTCGAATGTCCAATATTGTGGTCCATAACTCCATATAATGCATAGATGTTTAGTGGTGACAATCCCTTATTGTACGTGGTTTATTTCTGTTACAGCTTGCACCAAGGACATGATGATTTACACTACGCCTGCCTGTCATTGGCTGACGTCACCACCAATCAGCTGTCAGCAAACGTCAAGCTCAAGGTAGGATATTACTCATTATCAAGTACAATTACTGGTTATGCTTTACAATATCTTTCAATGGGCAACGTGCATTACCCAAGTAGTTCGAATCTACGCTGTAAGTGAACCACGTAGGCCTGAATGATTGTTGATAATCTTCATTTTGTTCATTTTTATATTGTATTTTGTGGTTTCCCTCAAGTTGTCATTAATACTGGGAAGGTTTCCTTGACATGCCACGACCGTTTATCCATTGCCGAACACTTAGTAATGAAAAAAGCTCCCATCTTGTTTTGTTGCCGTCACTTCATTCCACTCGCCGCTTTCGTTAGCTCAGTCAGCTAGGGCACCGCTTCAGAAACTGAAGTCACCGTGGGGCGTGGTTCGAGTCCCGCATGAGGCATGGGTTTTGTAAACGTCCTCTCACCTATCATCACTTCATCTGTTGCATTATCACCCGCTCATTCGGACCCCGTTTAACCTAGCGTTGGGTGGGTCTTGCAGCATTAGAAAAAAAATGATCAGTCCTCATTCACCGACCGCCAATATATCTGGGTCATGATTATAGTGCATAGTAAAAGCAATACTGTGTAACCTCTACCATCGTTATTCAAGGGACCAGGTGAATTAAACCAGCCATGCAGGAAAATTTAGCATTGATTTTATGGGCGTTGGTGAGACCAAAATAAACGATACAAGCAGGAAACGATGGATCCAGAAACGATGCATAGAGGGTTCACTATATAAATATAAATTACCAATCAAGTCATTTCCAAACGTTACCGTATTGTCCCGGGATATAAGCCGACCCCGAACATAAGCCGACCCCGAACAGGAGCCGACCCCCAAACTTTTAGATCAACAATTGAAAAAAGGGTTTATCTCCTTTCCCACGTAAATCAATCACTCTTCCGAATTAGAATTTAGTCAATTTCGTATTGCGCGCGTGAGGAAGCTGTGCCAACTGCGTGTGAGAAAACCGTTGAGAGGGGCCTCACGATCGTGTGTACTCGGTTAGTGCCGATGACGCTCGATCGTCATGGTCTGACAGACGAATACAGCTAACAGCTCAACGTGCCTTTGTTTATTACTGCGCGTCAAGTAAAATTGATGGGTAATGGGGAAATGATGCTTCTTTCGTGATAAAACATTTATTAAACGTGTTTTTAGTTCAATATTTTGCAGTTTCAAGTTGATTCCATTGTTAAGAGTGTGCATGTGTAGTGCGCCCAATCATATTTAGTAAAAACGTATTTTAGGCCGAGATCCGCATATAAGCCAGAGGGTGACTTTTGGACTTGCAATTTCGAGAAAAAAACCCTCGGCTTATATTCGGGACAATACGGTACTATGATTGGCTCGAAATTAAGGCTAAGATGATCAAATAGGGATACAATATGATGTAACAAGTTCATTTGAATTGAATTATAATATCGTCACACATTGTTTACAACGCCCATGATGTGTTTTAAACGTGTTTCCAATATAAATTAAAAACAAAGTCCCAATGTCCAACAATGTGGTCTATGAAATCCGCCAATAGATCTTCGCTATCATTACAGTTTGTCGGTAAACCCAATATAAGAAATCTTATAATGTCAGATATGTTTAGTGTATATGTATATGGTGAGTGACGATCCCTTATTGTAACACGTTTCATTTCTGTTACAGCTTGTACCGAGGACGTGATGATCTACACCACGCCTGCCTGTCATTGGCTGACGTCAACTACCAATCAGCTGTTAGCATCAATCCTCAAGGTAAGGATATTACTCATTGTCAAGTACAATATCTTCAATGGGCAACGTGCATACCCAGAGTTAGTTCAAATCTACGCTGTAAATGAGCTGCCCTGCGTAGCTCGTTCAGCTAAGGCACCGCTGCAGAACTGAAGTCATGTCAAGTGTGGTTAGAGTCCCGCACAAGATGTGGGTTTTTAAGCCCACTTGAAAGGACCTCTAAATACCCGGTAATAAATATCAGGATCCCCATAAAGGACACT